>PVHP010029847.1:0-22091 GCA_004024765.1 Zapus hudsonius
ACAACATTGACATTTTGTTAGGGTAGTATTAAATCTATACATCAAATTTGTGAGCTTTTGACATGTTTATGATATTGCCTTTAGTTCACATCCATGGTACATTTTCTCATTTCTGAGGTCTTTCATTTCTTCCAGTAACATCGGTATTTTTCTGCATTGAGAACAACTGCATTATTTTGTTAGAATTACGATGTTAACACAGTTGTCATCTGTAGTGGATACACCATGGTGCAAGCCTGAAATCTAACTTTGGGATTGGAACACTTACTTATTCAGGGAACTTTAGGAGTTTGATAGCACTCAGCTGATCCTCTCCCTGGAACTTGTCCTTAGCAGGAAAGTCACCAGACTTAAAGCTGTACCTCCTTGTAAGGAGTGTTCAGTGGTTGTTTAGTGTCAGACTAGAAAAGGTTGATAATCTGTGCTATGGTTTGGGTTTGATTTGAATGTTTCAAGAGCCATATGTAGAAATTCAATCCCTGATGTGAGGTATTATAGAGGCTGGAAACTTAATCTGAATATAGTGTTAAGAGGTTAGCATTAGATAAAGGTTATCAAGGTGTAATGTCCATAAGGGGAGAGAGAGAGAGAGAGAGAGAGAGAGAGAGAGAGAGAGAGAGAGAGAGAGAGAGAGAGAGAGCGCAGAAGCTATGCACACATGTTCTCTCTTACTATATGCATCCTGAGCTACCTTGGCACTCTATCAATTCAAATTCCATCAGATGCAGACCTTGAATCAGAACAATGAACCAACAAAATCCTCTTTTTATTCTAAGTTATGCAGCCTCAGACATTTCCTTATACTAACACAAAGCTGATTTATACAGTCCCTTTTGTCTAGGTTGGAACATTTGAATGGTCATTCTGTCTTCAGAGCTCCCTGTAAGCTTACGTGGGTGCTCTTGTCATTGCATTTCAATTCAGGGTTTTCCTTTAGGTGATATTATTTTCTTCATTTTCCACAGTTGTAGATTTTTAGAAAACTTTCCAAAAGGTTATGATAATAGCTATTTCATAATCAGTTTTCTGAATAATTTAAATAGCTATAGTATTCCAGCAAAAATTAATTATTTCCATGATTTATGGAAATGTAGTTGGATTTTGTACAATGCCCCTGTATTAATCAGACTTGCTAACTTAATACATCTGTTTTGTCTGTATATAATTTTGATTGTCGACATACGCAAACATCTGTGTGAGTCACAGCCATTTTATATTCCTTTATAATCATTTTATGTGTTAGTGATTTACCTCGTCTTGTTGGAAAGTTTAAAGCCTGTAATGTAATTTAGATAGACCTAGGACTACTGAGATTCTTTGTCTCAGTTTGAACTCTAGGAAAAATTTCAATATCAGCATTCAGTAAAATTTTATGTAGATTCATTTTTAGTAATTTAAAAATCATCCTTAAGGAAGGATTATTTCATCTTATCCCTAGTTTATAAAAGTTTTTTTAATGAATGATGTTAAATATGAAATAGTTCCTTACATGTTAAAAGGATCACAATCTCTTAATTCTTTTAATGCAGTGAAATAACTGACTGGGTATTTTTATTGCTTTGCCAATTGGTGAACATTTGGGCACATCTCGATTTTGAGCTTCCATGAGTAAAGCTGCCACACTTTGTGTTCAGCTCTCTTGAGGGCATGTGCTCTAAATACCCTCCTAAGCAGAATTTGGGCATCATATAGTAGAAACGAGATTAACTCCATGTCAACCTGCTAAACTGCTTTTCAAAGACAATACCATTTGTACCCCTCCAACACTATAGAAAAATCACAGTTGCTTTGCTTTTTTTTGGCATCACTTGGTACTGTCATGGCTATTTATTTATCCTTTTTAGTGAATAGTAAATTTTTACCAGTCTAGTAGATACAGAATGGATGTTCATTCTACTTTAAATAAACTAACATCCCTTCATAGCTCGCTCCTTGGAATAGGGTATGGCCAATGTGGACTAAGCCTTCATGTCCCCTAGCCAGCTATGTTATGAGAACACTCACCATGCAACCCCAAGGATGATAATGTGAACCCTCGTGTGCACAGCAGAAAGGAACTCCAACATTTGTGATAATGGGGGCCCAAAACAATATTGTTATGGCTATAATACTTAATTCTTCAATGAGTTAATATTTCCACCTGACCCATGAGGAAGCTGAGGCTGGGCAAGTTTATGTAATTTTCCCAAACATTAAGAGTTTTGAATTAACAGGTTCTAGAATTTGAGTTCAGGTTTTCAAGGCTGTCATACATGCTCAAGCTGACTCTGAAATTTATGTCTGATTAAAATTCTTAAAATTTCTATTTTTATCAAACTGAGTAAAATCTCTTTAAATCCTTATGTTTCATGCCCACTATGGTGGCACATGTCTGTAATCCTAGAACTTGGGCGACCGAGACAGGAGGATTGCTTTCAGTGTGAGCCCAGCATGGCCTATGTAGTGAGCTGCAGACCAGTCTCGGCTATAGAGGGAGACCTTGTCTCAAAACCCCAAAACAAGCATAAATCTGCTTCTTCTTCCTTTTTTTTTTGTTTTTTTTTTGAGGTAGGGTCTCACTCTAGCTCAGGCTGACCTGGAATTCACTATGTAGTCTCAGGATGGCCTCTAACTCCCAGTGATCCTCCTACCCCAGCCTCCCAAGTGCTGGGATTAAAGGTGTGCGCTACAACTCCTGGCTCAAAAATAAATCTTTATTTTTCAAGCCCTTAATCAAATTTACCCCTCCACATGTCATTTCTTGTTTCTCTAGCTAGTTTTGAAGAAAGAAATGCATATTTCCTCCATAAAAACAATTATTGTCACCATTATGTCAAGCACCTCTGATTGGCCTACTGACTGACTGAGGCTGTTGGCTAGTGATGGAACAGGCTGTTATGATATAGCTTTGACACACCCTGAGGGTTCATGGATAGATACACAGCAGCTAAGTAGGTTCCAAAGACAGGCTTCAATAATGCACATGCTGTGGTGATTTGATATTTATTCTCATTCATTGTGTTCAGCCTTTAGGTCTCTAGACAGACATGGCTCAGTTTAGATGGTCTTTGTTGCATCTGCTCAATGATCCGACTACAAATTAGTGGCAGTGGCCAATATGTGGTGATATTCTCTGCTCATTAGGATTTGCTCTTGAATTTTGAGTTACATTAACGATTTGGGGATTTTTGTACTGCTTCTTTTCAATTTAGTCTCACTAGTAATTAATTTTACTGCTTTTAGCAATAGTTAAATAGTCATCTTTTGTGGTACCTATTGAGACCTTTTGGTATTTATTCCTTAATAGTTTGTCCAGAATAGGGAACTTCTAAGAAACGTATTTAATCATACAGACAAGCTCTTGGGGCAAAAGGCAAGTGGTAATTTCTAATATATGCATATTTTGGCATAGGTTATTGGCAATAGATGAAGTTTCAGTTTATTAAATTTAAAACCAAAGGCATGTTGTGTAAATGTTAAGCTGGGTAGAACAGAGAAATTTGAACATAATTTTGATTATTTGGAAAGCTGTTCAAATATAGAGATACGAGCAGAATATAAATGATGATGAATAAGACTCAAAATTTCTGGGCCTGACAGTCTAGCTCAGTGGTAGTGTGCACTAGGTATGTGTAGGCCCTGGATTCACCTCCCAACACAAATACATAGTAAATAAGAGAAAAATTAAAAGTAAAATTTCTAATTTTTTTCTCTTGTTTTCCCAAGATCTCTGATCTATTCCTCTCCCCCAGGGGGGATGGTGGATAAAGGTTAGAGACTATAATGTTTTAGGGGAGGAAATAACCGAAAATAGACCAAGAAGACTTTCAGCCTCCATTATACCATGATAAGTTCCCAGGGCTCGATTATAGTGCGAGGATTATCCTAAAGAAACTTGAGTGATTTCCTTTCTATCTTCCTCTGCCAACCCACAGCCAGGTGTGGAGGATTCAGGTGAGCATGTTGCAGTGCAGCATGCCAGGAAGGACTGGCTGGAGGCCAGCAAGGGTGTCAGCAGAGGAGGAAATTAAAACCTCCCCTACTTCTACCCCCAAGAGATGTGTGAGAAGGAAAGGGAAAAGAGTTAGGAACTAACTTACCAAATTCCTTCTTTGCATTACACTTAAATGTACACATGTACACACAAGCACATTCGTGAGTATACAAGTATACACACAAATGTGCATATCTACAAGTACACAAAAGAACATCCATGTATACACATACACACACAAGAACTTACATGTACACAAGTATACACCAGAAATTGCACATGTATACAAGTACACGCACAACATACATGTCTAGACGTACACACAAGAACTTAATGTATCAGCTCTTTCCATCCTCAGCTGCTGTGAGGCAAATTCAAACTTTATTTCCTTTTTGCATTTGAGGAAACCGGCACACAGAGACAGTAAGGCACTCCTCTAGGACCTTACATCTATTGGCAGAGCTGACCAGATTGCTTGGCTCCAATTGTTCCCAAGGGGATGATTTGGTGAAGATTATGTGGAAGGGTGAAGGCTGGGAGCTTTTCTCCCTGACACCTGTTCAGAATGAAGCAAACACTTTCTACTAATTTGGGGCTTGGCCATCGCCACGTAACTGCCTAGTGCAGTCAGAATATCAGTGGCAGTGGGTGCAGTGTGGAGACAGCTCCATATTGCCAACTGATGCAACCTGAACAATTCTTTACAGAGACCTCCACTCAGGGGAAGCCGGTATTCTTGACTTCACTGCCAAACACAAATTGAAGGATGAGCCTATATAAAGCAGAGTTGGAGTTTATGAAGAAGACATCTTAACATAGATTTAAACACGGGCTTAAAAGAAAGAGGGGTGCTCAGGAGAAGGATAAACACAGCCAAGCATGGTGTGGACTTCCTAAGAGAGAGTGATACTAAATTGTGTTTGCAATAGCTACAGTTCTGGTGTCAGCGGGTTCTGAAGTAATATCATCAAAGGGTTGCTAAGGAACTGAAATGAGGCCAGAGGGTGATTCTCGAGCTGCACCTGATAATGTAAAAACCTATCTCACAAGAGGTGCAGGGGAAGCTAAGATGTGTTTACTGTGAACAAAAGTTAATAGTCTCATTCGTGAAATTCTCAGAGAATGTCTGGGAACGGAGTAAGAATATACCCAAGGTCATGTATGCTTTAGCCTTAAGTATGGTTGATGGTATTTTAACATTCTTACTTGAAAATACCTCTCTCTATAAAAGGAATATTGTCTTTATATAGACAACAGTCACAGCCAATTTTGTTATTTACACTGGTTGACTCTCAGCTGGCAAGACTTCACTTCAGAGAGGGGCTCCTTTCTTTTCCCATGACACCGTAATTTTCCTTGTCTCTCTATCCTGCCTCAGTAAGAGGGAGATCTCAGAGCAGCTCCCTTCAGGGCCCATGGTGAGAAATTAAATTTAGTATAGTAGGTCCACCGGATGATGGCTGAAGACCCACATGGTCACCAGACTGAAAGAAAGTTGTGGTTTTCCAATGATCCCAGTCAATGGGAGAAGAGAGGCTTTGCTTAATCATGACTTGGTATGACTGAGCTAAGAGAGACCAAAATTGGAGTCTGGAGGACACAGAGTGGGGCTGTGTAGTCTCACAGCAGGGCAATCAGCACCTAGGAGCCTGGGGTTGCCATGGAGACCTGGGCAAGCAGAATGCATCGCATTTTTCAGCAGCCTCCCAAGCCAATGTGCCTTCCTTCCTACCACAATGCACCATGTGTCACTACAGAGAGACAGGAGGGGAGCAGGACTGGCTCAGGAACTCAGCGATCTCTGCAGAAAGATGATTTCCCCAGATGAAGTCAGCGCTATTGGATGTGATGAGGCTCTAACTTAATTTAGCTGATCTGTTTCTCTGCTAACTAGAGAAGATGGGACTAGCAGAGAGGGCCAGATGAAGCAGGGGATTGCAAAGAACCTTCATGTTCTATTCAATCTGAGTTAGGGTGGGAGTTAAATTTACAAAATATGGCTCAGCAGAAGAAAAATTAATGAAAGGGGAAAAACTCTTGGCAACTGGATAGACTATGAAAAAGATGTGAAATAACCAGGGAAACAGAAGGGTGGAGGGAGAGATGGACTTACCAAAAGAGGGCCAGAGGATAATGATCATTTTATTGATAGGATTTGGTTTTATTAGAACCTCATTTAACAGAGCAGCTTTAATGCCACTGCTCTCCAGCTTACAGAAACATATGTGGTTGTAAAAAGGAAAAACAAGAACCTAAATACTGTGACTAGGATGGGGAAAATGGCAATTTACATGGGGAGAGTAACAATTTCCATGTCTCACTAGGCTGTTTCAGGGCCCACACACACCTTTATTTGTCAGACTGTGCTGTTCTTCTTCCTCCCCACTGCACTTCTTGGTCTGTGCTGGAGGTTGGTGGGTGGAAGGAGAACAGCTCATGGCTTCACCTTCCTCCACAGCTCTCAAGCGACCCAAACTTATTTTCATCCTTGATTGACTGCACTCACCACCTCACTTTGGGAAGTTTGCTCTCGCTTGAACCACTGCATGGTGAACACTTGCTCATTGATCTTGTCTCCTGCAGTTGCTTTTTGTTTTGGTTCATTCTGCCAGCCTGTGATGGCTGCCCAGCTGAGGGGCAGCAGCTGCTGGCTGGCAGGAGGCTGCGGCTGGGGGTCCGCAGCTCTTTCTGTTTGCCCCTGGTGCCAGGCCCTGGCCATGTGTTCTATTGCAGCTGCTGTGGCTTGTGGTTCTCTCATGGACCTGGGCAGGAGGGAGCCTGTGACCTCGGATGGGGGAGTACCCACAGGAGTATGGGGGGGGGGTCAGGGGGAACATTCCCTGGAGAGCTGCGCTTGTGGATGACTCTCTGTGTTAGCTACAGCTCTGGGAGTATGACCGAAGATACTCCCTTGGAGAGCACCGCTGTGGGTGGCTGTGTGTTTTAGTGTTCAGCTCATTTCTCTGGAGAGTGATGGACAAAGTTGTCCCGGAGAATGCGGTGGAAAGCTCTCTCTCATTTATTGTATCAATACAGTTGGTTCTATAGAGAAAAAAGAGAGGCAGGGGCAGGAATGGGCAAAGGGGATTGGTAGTGGTCAGTGACTTGCAAATGCCTGCTTTGCATAAATTGGGTGGCTGGAGGTATGTGATTCTGGATGTGAGTGAGGTGGTGGCAGCTTATGGAGAGAATGTCACCTTTTGTCAGCCCTGCTGGGGTGAGAACGAAGCTCCTACCAGAATCTCTGAGCAGAGACAACCCGGGTCTTCAGTGTTCCTCAAACTTCCCTTAACCCCATATCCTCTGTGCTCCATTTAGCAATACCCTACATACAGTTGCTCATGCTGATTCTCTTCTATGACCTTGTCTGATCATGGCTTCACCCTCCTGCACTTTTAAACAGCCTTCACTTTGTGACTAAATTGCCTAACAATTCCTCTCTCTGATAGGCAAAAAGATCAGAGCTGCTTGTATAACTAAGGTCAGAGCATTAGTATTTGGAAGTTTGCAGTTACTATAGAGTTGGTTTCTTTGACCCTATAGGATATATAAATTGGATGCTTCTTTAATAAGAGGCATATAGTCACATAAGTAGGTTGAGGGAGAAAAAAAAATCATGAAGAATATAACCATGTGATAGGGCTAGGTGGAGTCTGGTGGGGCCTCAGAAAAAGCATCCTAGGTGTCTTGGGCTCCCTAGAAGAAGAAACCCAGTGAGAACTCTAGTTGGAGGATATCTTATTTATTTTTCATGTACGCTAGAACAAAAGGAATATTGGGTTGTGACTTGACAGATGAAAACTTGCATCTTTCACACCTCTGATATCTTTTTACAGACCTCTCTTTGCTCCTACTCTCTCACCTTATCCCCGTCTTTCATCTCTTCTTAGTGTTCTTGAAATATAATTTATCAGTAATAAAATTTGTTACAGGTCAATAAGTTTGAAAAATTAGCTCACCCATGTAACGACCAGTACAACCTGACAATGTTTCTATCACTCTGAACTGCCCTTCTGCCTCTCTAAGTTCAGTGTCTGACTCCTCCCATCTTAGCACTGGTCCGCATTCTCTCACTCTTGGTTTGAATTTTCTATTTGTATAAGTAGAATCATACTGTATATGGGCTTCTTTGATTTAGTGTGATGTACATGACATCCGAAAACGTATTTTTATGTCAGTCGATAGCAACAGAGACAAAGGACGTAGAAAAAAAAATAGTGGTTTTCACTGGACCCAGAAAGCAATGAACTTAATTTATAAATATAGCACTACCTGTGAGGCTGTAAACATGTTAACTAATTTAATGGAGGATGGCCCTCTTGACCACTAAAATAGGGGCAAAAATATGTGTGTGGGATAGGTCAAAAATATTTCGAATTTACTAATCCTCAATGCTGTGGGGATTAGTAAATTCAAAATATTTTACTAAATAAGTGGAAAGTCAAGTAAATACTATAGAGCTGACACATTTTTGGGCCTTGAAAAATATTAGGAAGTCTTAACAGTGGCAGAGTTGACTTGTTGTACCCCAGTGTCTGATCTCCCAGGATAATCATATTCAGATGTGTCAACCTGGTATAATTATTACCTACGCACATTCTAGCTCAATAGCTTCTCAATTTGGATGATAAATTACTTTGTTACCCCAATTATCTCCTTCATTATTGGACTAGTTGAATTTTGATTATATAGAAAAAAACACTATTTTATAGCTTTCTTGTAGCAGGTAGTCATTTGACTAAATTTTGGTTAATGAGATGTAAGAGAAACTAACTAGCAGCTTTTGGAAAACGGCCTGATAGGTCAGATATGTCTCTCTCCTTATTTTCCTGTGTTTGCTGGCTGGTGTGTTCAGATCTTAGTAGCTATTTTAGACCAAAAGGTGAATTTGCCTTTGGAATCCATGCCAAGTGGTCCATGGACAGAAAAATTCTATTGAATTTTAACTGAGAGAGAAATATGGTTTTATTTGTTTTGAAAGATAATATTATTTGCATTTTTGCCAAACACCTACAATTAACACATTAATCTTTTCACACACACAATTCTCAAGCCCTAAGCTCTTAACATATCCAGGCCAAAGTCCCCTAAAACTGTCACCAGAAGTTGATTGCCTCTTTCGTTGTCTGTGAAATAGAGTGAAAGATAATGTTACTTATCATATTTATGTTCTTCAAATATAGGACATGATTATGTTCTGCCTTCAAGGTAGAAGATTGGGTTTTATAAGCTAACAATGTCTTTAGCCTAATGAGTTTGTATTTTGAAAACTTGGGAAACTTGGTCATAAAATCAAATGAGACAAGTTATTCTTTCCTATATAACTGACATCTATTCACCAGTCTCTTCACTTAGATTGAAGATTCTTCATGTATCCTAAAATATGGAGGAAAGGAGCCCAAATGAAGCCAAATTTTTTGACCTTTAAAAGAAAAATTTGTACAAGTTTAAAAATTTTTATTTGACATTTCCCAAGATTCATTTAAGGATGAAGACAATTATGGGCATATCACCATCAGATGGGATGGTGCAAGTCTTTAATCCCAGTACTCAGGAGGCTGAGGTAGAAGGATTTCTGTAATTTGGAGGCTAGCTTGGGGCTACAATGTGAGTTCCAGGTAAGCCTGGGCTGCAGTGAGATCTTGCCTTGAAAAATACAAAAAAAAAAAAAAAAAAGAAAGAAAGAAAGAAAGAAAGAAATGTGTATTAGATCAACTTTACAATTGTTGATTTGGAATAGTCCAGGGGTTGGTTATGCAGTGTTTTCTAGAAGGTGCTTGATTTTGTACTTTACCAAGGGGTGTTATGCCAGGTCACCTTTTGAATACCCTTGTGATCACTACAGGAACCCTATTTCATCTATAATGGAGCAGTGTGCACATAAGATTAGAGAAGTTGGGAAGACGGTTCAGTGGGAAAAGTGCTTACCACACAGGCATGAGGGTCTGCGTTTGGATTCCCAGCCCCTAAATGAAATGCTGGTGTGGTGCACACACCTGTTATCCTAGTGCTGGGAGGCAAAGGCCAGTGGAATCCTATGGCTCACTGAGAGCTGGAATAGCCAAACCAGAGAGCTCAGGTTCAGTAAGAAATTATTTATTTATTTATTTATCTATTTATCTATTTATTTATTTATTTATTCCCAGGCTTACCTGGAACTCACTCTGTAGTCCCAGGTTGGCCTCAAACTCATAGCAATCCTCCTACCTTGGCCTCCCAGGTGCTGGAATTATAGGTATGAGTCACGACATTTGACTATTTTGTGTCTTTCACAATCTATTTATTTGTTGAAGAAAAGTTATATGTTTATTAAGAAGAAAAGTACAGACATTAAGAGGAGAGAGAGATCATTGCTTGTGAAAAATATAGTTGTACACCCTTGCAGAGTGGGTGTGAACTTCTCAAGAAAGAGTCGGTGCTCTCCTCATATCTAAACAATTACCTGTCTAGGTGTTTTGTGTGGGTCTCAGCTTTGTCCAATGCTTCCTGTAGGAGCTCTCTTCACTAGACCTGCCTTATAGCACAAATCTCCTCCTGGTGGTCAGGACACTGGTCTTTGGAAGGAGCTGTTTACCCAGTGAAAGAGAGAGAATTATAATTTGTTCTTTTTCTTGAGATGTCTAGTCCCTTTTCTTACTCATATGGAATATAAATTTTCCTGTTTTCACATCTGTAGCTATAATTTCTATCCAATTAAATCCTATAATTTAAACTTGATTAGCTCACTTGATCTGCATGCATCCACATTTAATAATACATTTCTTTTTAAAACATATTTATTATCAATCATTAGATACATTGTATGAGCAAATCTTGTGATGGTACCCCTATTTCCCTCCTCCCTGTCCACAACTGGCTGGAGGCTCTCCTCAATGGGCCTACTGGATCAATCCATGGGGTAGGGGGTTATGAATAATACATTTCTTTTTGTTTAAGGGGAGAGGATGTGATTTGCCTCAAAGAATAGTTTTTGTTTAGTCTTTGCATTTCTATAACAAAATTACTGTTGATTGAGTGATTTATAAAGAATAGAAATTTATTTCTCGTAGTTCTGCAGTCTGAGATATACAAAATAATATCTACGACCAGCCAATTCGGTATCTGATGAGGTCATGCTTCCTGCTTCACAATTACCAGGCTTCTTCCTCGGTCCTCCCATGGTAGAAAGGGCAGGGTACGTCTATGGTGTTTCTGTGATAGGGACATTAATTCCACTGGTTAGGGTTCTACTTCTGTCTGTGAATGGAAGCTCTGAAGAATTGACATCTGTGCTGAAGATGGACATGATGATTGAGTAGAACTTTGGGATCATTGATGAATGGAATATTGCAGATTGTCAGGATAATTCTCGCCAGCCACCTTCAATCTTTCAGCATGCATTCACTACGAGCCTCTGGATCTGGTATAATTAGGTAGATGTTATTTTTGGAATTGACTGCTAATCTTAACAGCCACATGTTTCCACTGACCTGAAAGCTGTGACTGTAATGTAATAATGTCTGAAACCTATATATAAAAAAAGATTTCTATGCTGTGTTGTAACTCACCTCCCTGCTGTCTCCACCAAAATATGTGGGAAGTATATTGACTTATGACTTTCTTTTATTCTGTTACTATAAAAGTTTGTGCACCCTCATCTCATAATGAATATTCAGGGTAACTTGAATCTGGTCCTGGTCCATGTACCCTCATATTGGTTCAAAATATATTCTTTATTTCCTTTGAGAAAGAAATATGATTTGCATCTACTTAACTCAATCACCTCCCAAAGTTCCCACGAACAAATAGATTGCAGTTTCCACATCAGAACGGGAGGGGGCAAGCATTCCTTCTATAGAAATTCAACAGGTGTATCCATGTGTATAACAGGTTTTTAATTTAAATTTCAGTGTTTATTTTCTGAATTTTAATTCTATAGCTTGTTCATTATTTTTCTTTTTTTTTTGAATCAGTCTTTCTTCATTGAGGAACTCCTGTTACTTAGTACATATTTCTTTACTTCTGATTTCCTACTTTTCTCTATAACCCCTCAATATTTTTAAATGTCTTTTGATTTAGTTTATCCAATTTTGCTCCTATATAGCTATTTGTAATTTAGAAGGTCTTTGGCCTTTTCATCTTAATAGAAATTGAATTATTTTCATATCTCCTTTGTCTATTATGTGCTTTTATTGCCATGTTTGGGCAATTTTATTTTATGTGTGTAGGACCCACGTGATTGAGTGCCAAACATGTTTATCTCTTCCTTACTGTGTGTTGGAGCACTTCTCAGAGAAATCATTTAAGGAAGAGATAAAGACTACATCATGAGGAACAGAATCAAAGAAACCCCAGAGCTCTTGTGTTTTATTTGTGTAGTTTCTCTCTTTTATCTTTAGTCCAGCTAGACATTTAGTTTTGTGGATAATTTATTGTCTCTTACATAAAAGGCAATTTTTTCTCTTTGTTTGACATTTATTCCATTCATCAAAGGCTGTGTTTATTTAGATATTATTGGGCCTTGGACTTTCAGAGTCGGAAGCTCTGTTGGCAGTCACCTATTTAAAGATATGTTACAAGGACTGGGGATATAGCTCAGTAGCCTAGCATGAGTTAGGCTGCAGGGTTCATTCCTACTACTAGGAAGTCAAAAGTAGAACCACTAAACATGGAATGCATATTATGATTCTCCTTCTCTTACTACTTGTTTTAATGAAAGATTCCTCATTTTTGGAATAGATAGTTTGGTGCTTATCATAAGGTGACTACAGCAAAAATGATTCTAAAAAAATTAAAAAGCATGGTGATACCTCCTGAGTAAGTTTTTTTTTATATACCTAGAATAGTTTTAGCTATCCGAGGTCTTTTTCCCTTCCAAATAAATTTTGAGATTATTTTTTTCTATGTCTGTGAAGAAAGAGGTTGGGATTTTTATTGGCATAGTGTTTCATCTGTAGATCACTTTTTACAATATTGATTCTCCCTATCCATGAGTATGGAATATCTTTCCATCTTATCTCATCTTCTTTCATTTCCTTCTTGAGTGCTTAAATATTTTCCTTATATAAGTCTTTCACAACCTTGGTTAGTGATATTCCAAGGTATTTGATTTTCTTTGAGGTTATAGAAAATGGGACAATTTCTCTGATTTCTTTTTCTGAAAGTTTGTCTTCTGCATATAGAAAGGCTACTGATTTTTATGTTTCAATTTTGTATCCTGCCACTCTGCTGAAGGCATTGATCACTTTCAAGAGTTTACTGATACTATTCTTTGGGTCAGATATATATAGGATCATGTCATCTGCAAAGAGGGATAGTTTAATTTCTTTTTGATTTGTATCCTTTTTATGCCTTTCTCCTGTCTTATTGCTTGGGCTAGAACTTCAAGCACTATGTTAAAGAGCAGTGGTGAGAGTGAACAATCCTGTCTTGTTCCTGAATTAAGTGGGAACTCCTTGAGTTGTTCCCCATTGAGAATGATTTGTGCTTTAGGGGATCTGTATATAGTCTTTATTATGTTGAAGTATAGGCTGTCTATGCCTATTCTTTCTAGGGTTTTGATCATGAAGTGGTGTTGAATTTTGTCAAAGGCCTTCTCAGCATCTATTGAGATGACTATATGGTTTTTGTGGTTGAGTCTATTAATGTGGTGAATTACATTTATCGACTTGCGTATGTTGAACCAGGAAATGAGCACTTGTGCAAATAGAGGAGTCAAAGCCTGCGGGAGGCAATCAAAAGCTTTCAATTTGGCCTAGTAATCCACTCAGTGATGGGAAGCAGTTAATTGGAACTGGGGATGCTGGGCAAACTGCACTGGGAAGCAAACTCTTGGGACCCCCAAAGAGAAATGCACTATACAAGTGATTTACAAAGAGGCTACTAACAATAGAATCTAGCTAATTCAGAAATATGTGTCTAAGTTAACCTATAACAATCTCACTCTTTGATGGAGATTCTGTTTGTATTTTTCAGAATACAGTGAGATAGCTATGGCTCCTTCAACTCTACCAACAAACTGCAGGCTGATAGCTGACATCTATCTGGGCAAGAGATGAGCCACACCAGATATTCCATGAAGAATCCATACAGAGAGAGTGGTGGGATAATCAAGAGACCCATAATCACAGCCAATAAGTCAACACAAGATAAGCCAGCCAGCCAGACACCAATGATTTCAACACAACCTAAAGCAGAAGTACAGAGACCCCCTAATACCTCAACAATAAAGCAGCCAAAATACTCACCGACCATGACTCAGGGAACTGAGTGGATAGATTGTAAGAGCCATGGTGAAGGAGAACTCCCAGAGACATTGATCCCCTCAGTAACAACATACAAAGGGGGGTGGAACGGGGTTGACTCCTAGGCTATCTATAATCCCCTACCCCATGGACTGATCCAGACTACCCATGGAGGAGGATAGCCAGCTGATTGGGGACAGGGAAAATGGAAATTGTGGAAATGGTGATACCAACTCATTATTTGCTCATTCAACATATCTAATTATGGACAATAAAATTTAAATAAATTTAAAAGAATTAAAAAGCATAATTTTCAAGAGATAAGTGGTAAGCACAAAAATATCAAGATTACTATGGAAATGGAATCTTAATTCTGAAGACATGTTTTCAATCTGCTTACCTAAAGATGGTGCTAAATCAAGTATGGTTTGATAATTGGGGGAGGCACAGTGATTAAATATTTAGCTTGTATGTAATTATAGAGGAACATTCATCTATATCAAATAAGTCTTTATGCTTCATAAAAATTCAGAGAAAGTCTTTCTTGATGGCCCATGACTAAACATGGATGCTCATATTCCTACGTGCTGACAAGTTCTCACTTTCAACAAATGGTTGAAAAATTAACATGCTACGACATTGCCACAGTTGCATCTTAAACATTGCATGCACATGGGAGGAATATCGTTTTAATTAATTAATCAATTTTTCTTTCATTCAAATGATGTTCTTTGGGACAATGAATTTAATGTCATTTCTCAGACTAATGATACTCTCCCTAATTTCAAAGTTGACAGGGACTGAAGTTGAGAATTAATCCTGATTGAAATTTCAAACCTGCTAGAATTTCATGTTCAGTGAAAATGTTTTTGTAAAAATTTAAGTGCATTGTTAAGTGATGAGCTTCTTTATTGGTTACAGCTAGTACAGAGGGGTTGAAAAATTAATGGAATTAATGGATAGGCTTAAAGAAAGGAACAAACACTGTTCTGTATGTTAACATAATTACTAATTTTACAGTGACTATGAGAATTTGTGGTTTTCAAACTATAAAGCCTTTTAAAATACATTTCTAGCATGACTGTGTTATACTTACTCTGTCTTTCAGAATTAATTTTGTTTTTAAAATATTTGTATATGTAGGTATGCATGTACTTATTTGTATCAGTTACTTTCTCATTGCTGGGAAAAAATAGCTGACCAAACTACGCATCTAAAGAAAGGAAAGGGTGTATTTTTGGCTTACAGTTTTTTTGGGGAAGTCCATCATAGCAGAGGAAGCATGGGAGGAGCAGGAAGCTGACATCCCATTCTAACATCAGCAGGGAAGAAGTAGAGACAAATGCTGCTTTTAGCTAGCTCTTTCCTTTTTATATAGCCCAGGACACCAGCCCATTGAGTGGTGTTTCCCGTGGGTAGGAGAATCTTTCTTAGGAGCAGGCAGCTCATGGGGTATTTGTGGAACATATGAGTACAGCTAGAAGAAAGCTTGTGGAGCAGACATTCAGAGACCAGTTGCAAAACAGGTGGAAAGCAGGCCATAGCAGGGCTGAGCTCTAATTTCAATAACAGGGTGCTTATATAGGGTGTGCACAGGCACACTTCATATGAGTGTTTAATCATGGATACATAATAACCTTCAGCCATTCTGTGAGCTAATTAATAGTATATGCCCACTTTAATTAACCTAATCAAGATAATTACTCACAGATGTAACTGCATAATCTCTCACTGGTGATTCTAGGTTTTGTTGTGCTAGTTAGAATGTGAAATTATAAATGTATGGCCCCATAGACTCATGTGTTTTATTAAAATTAAACTTGTAACTTTGGTCTCTAGCCATCTGGCTGAAGGAGGTGTCACTTGGGAAGTGGATACTGGAGTCCAGACCTCAGTGGTGTTTAGGAGCTGATCTGATTTCTAATCAAAGGTGTGGAGAAAGCAGTTTGAGTTCTGGCAGTTCATGCTTGCTCGTGATGCTGGTTGTTGTTGGTGTCTCTCTGCTTGTATTTATGAAAGGGAGCCAGATTCTTCTGCTATTGGTGGTCTTCCTCTGGACTCTAAAAACCTGAAATAAATTCCTTCCTCCCATAACTTGTGTCTGGTTGGAAGTTTGTCCCAACGAGAAGCTGACTACAATACCTGTCAAGATGACAATCAGCATAAACTATCACATTGTTCATATTTGAAATCTTCCGGAGTGAAAAATCAACAGAATAAGCAGTCCCTATAATTCTTGCTGTTGGATGATTGGATGGGAAACTAGTTAGAAGACCCCTGAGTAATGCTGGTACTGCTTGTCTGGCTATCACACTTTGAGACTCACTGTATTGTTCAAACAATTGAAATCTAAAAAATGACTTCCTCAAGATAGTTGCATTCTTGGAAAATTAAAGATCACCTCTTGGTAGGAAAGAAAGAGATTATGAAAGATAGCTCAGTGTCTTATAAATGTGTCATTTAAACAACAGTTTAACTCCACTGTTGAGGGTTCAAAAGGGTAGAGTGACTACTCTGGTCATTCTAAATAAACATACAGAAAAAGCTGTTTTACCTGAAGTGGAAGATTTTTGTGCTTGAGTGTAATACCAGAGGTCATGCAGTACAGAGGTGTTTCTCCACTTTTCAAGCAATTTGAGATTGTGTTGAATTGTAGTTTTAAATATATACGGTTCGGTTGTACAAAACTTTGACTAATTTTTCGAAATCCATGTATTTCTGCTTAAATAGAAGCACAAGGAAAGATTTGCCTCAGATATTTACTAGAAGATTTTAAAATAGAAACATGAAATTTTAATTTTAATTAACATGTGATAGTTCTATAAATGGTGTGGGGACATAGTGATGTTTTGATATGTATATACACTATTATAGTCTATTTTTGTTATGAATGAAATACCTGAGACATGATAATTTATACAGAAAAGAGATTTATTCTGGCGGCCCAAGACCCATTGCCTTGCGTCATGCTTTTGGGTTTCCTATTATCTGGTGATAATGTTCTTGCTGGCAGAGACTTGCAGCATAACAGGATCTCACATGACAAGGCAAGGGAACATGTTAGATGTGTGTATGACTTTACTAAATGGACTTGTTGAAGAAAATATGAGGTTTTCACTTGTCCATATAAATTTGTGGCACTTTATTCCTAAGGACAAATCTTTCACAAATAGAAATATACAATGCAAAAAGTCATAAACATGTAATCTAAAAATTGTGAATAGCTACCTTTCCCAGCTCCAGTGGAGAGAGTGGGCATCTAGGGTCTTGGCTAAGGCAGAAAGAAGAGTCAAATTCCTTACAGTTCCATGACCAACAAAGCTGCCTGAGAATCATAAGAGACAGATCCCAGTCATTACTTCATTAGATCCCTCATGTTGATTTCCTGTATTCATTCTATACACCACAGTATTTCCTATGTGTTTCCCTTCCTTTTTGCTCAGCACTCCCATGACTAATCTCCTATGGCCTCCTAAAAAAGTAATAACACATTTTTCCTCTTAGGTATGAGTCACTGACTGTTGTAGTAAGGTTCCTAGTTGCCGCGCAGAAAGAACCCAAGCAAGAGCGAGTTGTGGAGGAATGGATTTATTTGGCTCACAGGACTCAAGGGGAGACTCCATCCTGGCAGGGAAAACGATGGCATGAGTAGAGGGGTGGACATCACCTCTGCCACAGAACTGGCAAACAGTGGCAGGAAGGTGTGCCAAACACTGGCAAGGAGAAGCTGACTTATAACCTCCATAAGCCCGTCCCCAACAACATAGTTTCGAGGTTGTAAAACCTAAACTGCCATCAGCTGAGGATCAATCATTCAGAACACATTCATTTGTTTGTTGGGTACACCTGGATCAAATCATGACACTGACTTTGACCATTTGAGTCTTTCAGTAGCGTGTTTGGAATTGGATATAGATAGTACTTAAAAGTGAGGTAGCCAGCAAACAAGGCTCACTCTTGTTCAAATGGCTTTTGCATTAGTTTTGTGGTAACATTGAATAGTGGGGCCAATGGTGCACCTAAGATTTAGGAATAATTGTTTATGTTTTAACTCCCCACTTAATAGCTTGTGATGATGGATAAGTTTCATTTATGAGTTAGGCTCATATTGATGCATCTCTGCTTTGAAAGTGAAATGATTAAGTGTACTGAATATTAGATTGTTATTTTTATGTTTATGCTATGTGCATATGTAAACTTTCTTCTGTGTGATCTTTCCTTTAGGCATCATCCTAGAGTGTAACTGAAAGCAGGCTTGCATATTTGTTTTTCAGCACTTGTGTGCTTATATTTTGATCTATAAGCCCTTCTTTCCTTAATTCTCAACTTATAACTTGAAATTACTCTTAGGAAAATGTTTTTTAAAATTCATTTGCCAGTTACCAAAACACATCACTGTGTTGTATTATAGTGGTACTATTTTCTATTTATTGTATTCTGAAAATATTTGTGAAATTTATTACAGTGATGAGTCTTAATAGATTTAACTTTACATTAAAATAAAGGGTACTCAACTCTGTGGACTTTTAAAAAATCTGCTTCAATCTGTCCTTTCCTGTGCCATTGTGCAGAACATCCTTGGGATAGTTCACAGGGCACTGAAAGGTGCTAGACCCATTGCCTTGCAGTCTGCCTTTGGGTCTCCCTTTGCTGGTTGGTATTTGCAGTGTCAAATTAGTCTTCAAATGATTTCTGAGTAAAGTGCTATTCAGGCCATCAGTATCATTAAGTTTTAATGTCTTTTAACCTTCACCTTTAACTTCAGGGCCTACTGTAAATTTCCAAGCTTATTAACCATTAAATCCTTTCCTAGAAAGTAAACCTTGTTGGGCTTATTGGTATAGCAATCACAGGTTTATAGCAAGTCTTTTCTTCTGCAAAACCATGGTCTTGGCTCAAGTTCCCACTGAAAAATTCTTACCTCTGACTCTGATTTATCAATTATAATTCCACATTCCTGTTAAAAAATGTCCTCAGTTACTCTTATTTGGATAGAATTGCACTGTGGATGAGACTAACATTATTACATGTATGATAACGGCAGAGCTTTCTTTGTAGAGAAATGTGGAATGGCTTTACTTCAGAAATCAGGAGGCAGGAAGGAGCGTACACTAGCAGAGCTATATAAACTAGTTTCCACTGGTTATCTTACTTGGAGCAATAATTACAGCAAGATAGCTACATTCTTTGACTTAAGGCAAAGCCCCAATTGGAACCTTTCTTTTCTTTAGCTGAGTATCTGCAGGAGTTTATTTATTTATGGTGCTACCTGCTGCCCAGGGGTTGAGAATGTATAAAATTTGATGAAATCTCATTTGGAAGCTTTAGAAAACCAGGGCAAAAGCAGTCTGATTGTTTTGTGTGCAAGAAGACAGAAGAATAGAGCCATGCTGGGTTTTTATTATTACACTAATCAGTACATTAACATGAGCATGCTAAAAAGCTTTCAAAACTCCTGACTCCCTAAGCCATCTTTATACCCTTAAGAAGAATTATCTCAATTACTTTTTTTTTTGCTGCAGTCAAAAAGAAGAAATGGTAATAATTTTAATCATTTGGGGAAGATTTTTTTTGTCCTGGAATATTAGATCGTGGAGTGAAAATGGGAAAGAAAGGTGTGTATGTTGGCTGCTTGCACTACATCTATGATTTGTTTTGATTAAAACTGAAAAAGTGATACATAGGAAGTTCATCTTTTTCTGTACCACATATGAACATATTCTCTCTTAGACAGCTGTGATAATGGTTGATGTGAGTTTAAAGATACTCAAAAATTTGACAATTTATATGACGTAATGTCCAGCTGTGTGATCTTTGATATTATAAAAACAGGGTTAAATTGTGACAAATGAGTGCTTTTGTACAGACGATATTGCATGAAGTTATTAAACTCACATGCCTACTCCAGGAGGAATGATTAAAGACAGTATATCAGATAATTCAGAAGGATCACCTAGCCTTATACTAATAAAGAGCTACAATACAATTGACTGGAAAACAAAAACTGATACAGTGTGAGAATGACTATGCATGTTTTGAGTTCATTAGAAAGGATGACATTGTTATAGTACAAACAGACAAACTCTGAGGAATGCTTTAAAAACCAGCTTCATGAGATTAAAAGCAAGTGTTCTTCTCAAACTACATTTATAATTTGTTGGAATTATGGACAGAGGATCAGAACCTAGAGATAATACACACTGGAGATACTGTAGAACCATTAATTCATGAATTCTACTATGTTATTTAAATGAGCTGATTTCTTCTGGAGTCTAAATTGAGCTATCTATGGATTCATTCAAGAACACACATCACTGAGCATTTCTTATGAGTTAGGTTCTTCTGTTGTTTTGAGTTTGGACAAAGCCATATTTCTCTGTCTTGTCTTCTCACAACCAGTTATATACATCATATTTTCAGTTGGCAAATGCATTTTTCTACCCTCATGCCTTGAGTTCAATAGAAAAATGTTAATCCACCATTTCTCACTGCAAAGTGTGTTTTTTTGACACATTTTCTAATTCTTTGAGTTGATTGTACAGTTATGATGAGCATATCTGAGCTTTGGTACCCTTAGTGGAGCTAAGAATCAGACTGTTTTAGTCATGGGGACAGATATGAGCTTTTGTGCTATCCAATGGGTGTTCCTGGCATGGAGAAATCAATTATGCCCATCAGTGACCTACCTTTTGTAGTCAGCTTCACATTGTTGGTACAAATATCTGGCCAGACAATTTATGGGGGGAATAGATTTATTTCAAGGTTATAAATATAGAGGAAGTTATATCAATGGCAGAAGATGCTATCTTCCTTTCATAGATATAATGAGAGAGAGAGAAAACAGAGAAAGAGAGAGAAAGAAAAAAGAGAGAGAAAGATTATATTCTGTCCTCTGTCCCCATAGACTCATGACCATCTCACACTGCAAATTGTATTCAGTTCAAATGCAAAGGTCCCATAAGCTTTACCAATTTAAGACTATTCCAAAGTCCAAAGTCTCATCTGAGACTTAAGACAGTCTTTCAACTGTGAATCTTGTAAAATCAAGACAAGTTGCATACGTCTAACACGTAATGGCACAGAGTAAACATTTCTGTTACGAAAAGGCATAACAAGGAGAAACTGGACCAATACAAAATCAATAATTATCAGGCCAACATCATACACTTTTAGTTCAAATTCTGATATCCATAACCAGTGACAATAGTCTCTGGATTTCCAATTCTATCCCCCCAGCTATCTGAGTAGCTCAGAGAAAACTTTCATCCCAAGTCAACAATGTTTCATGGTAGCCTCTGCACAATCCTGGTATATCTTCGGGTCTTCATTGCAATCAACAGTCCATCCTCATACAATGGCCATTTTGACTTCCAATATAAGGCTTATTTCAACCCTGTTTCCTGTCCCATGTCTCAGCATCAGCTATTCTAACTGTTTGCAATTCATGATCCACTTCTATGCATTATTCATGCTTCCAAAATTAATACCATCTCTGTAGCAACACAGCCAATTTGTTAATACAAGGAGGAAATAAATCTTAACTTTGAGATTTCAAAATTTTTTCTTTAGTCACTCCTTTCAAAATAGTTTACCTTTCTACCATTCAGCCTTTCCTAGGTGGACATCACTCTCAGACATCCTTTCCACTGTTTCAATGTGAAACAGTTAGTCCATCCTTAATGGTGATAATCTGTTTAACAATAGCAGTGTCAGCAACCTAAAATCAATCTTTATGCTTGTTACTCTAAACTTGCTTGAATTTTTCCAACTTCTAATCATACATCTTCTAGTTCTATACCTTCTGCCAAGCATACCAGTCCATTACTTTTCCCCCATATATATATATATATATATATATATATATATATATATATATATATATATATATATATATA
>PVHP010029848.1:0-22121 GCA_004024765.1 Zapus hudsonius
ATGCAAAGAGTATTATTAATAACATATGATCTTTATAATGCCTATCAAAAGTTTAATTCTTCTGATGCAACTGGATAGAAACTTCCATGTCTCTTATGTTTTCTTCTCTTGCATGGCTATAACAATTTCAGGAAGAGTTATATAACCTCCCTATTTTAATGCGTATGCTCCCAGTGCCCATTCGTTAGTTACCACAACCTCATCTCATACATACATCTGCCTGCCAAAGCTTCTGGAATCTTCCTGCTGGAATAGATGCAAGTGTACCTCAGAGGTATAAGGAGTTCCTTAGATCAGAACTCAGAAAGTTCACAGCATTCTAACACTTCATCTTTTAAAATAACACATGTCATCTGAGTGTGGTGGCACATGCATGTGATGCCAGGGCTCAGGAGGCAGACACAGCCGGATGGTTGAAAGTTCAAAGTCATCCTGGGCAACAAAGCAAGACTGTCTCAGAGCAACAACAGCAAAGCCAACAAAGAAGGCATGACAAGTTTGCATCCTGTATTTACAGTTATCTGTGATTTTAAAAAAGGATCCTTTACATGAGTGAATTATAAGCTGAATAAAGATAGAGTCCATCTTGTTTTTCATCGTATCACCTGGGTCTAGGTATTCTCTAAGGATGTAGTGATTTAGTAAGCAGGTGGTGCTCCGGGCTGCAGGCTGGGGCCTGTTGTGAGCATTTCTGTCTGGATCTGAAGCTGAGTGAACAGTTCCCATGAGGGCATGGCTCTTTCATGACAGGTATGGTGTAGCGCTGAGGATCCATTTGTCAAACAAATCACAGACAAACTGTGGGATGGGAAAGTTAATGGGGCCAAGAGTAAGGACATGTGAACCATCATGCAATCAGGTAAGGTGAAAACACCTAGAAGCTTCCTCTAAAGGAAGGTTACGATCTAGAAGAGAGTTTCAGAGAACTATTCCGAATGTTAACTGCAAGTTTCCCCATTGGTTGTATGTATGTAAGCCATTGATGATGCTGTTTGCATTAAATTCAAATATATGCATATATGAAAGGAGCTCAGCTTTACAGAAAACAAGAAAATCTGATGAAATGAAGAGTCCTTGTGAAACGCCAGTTTTTACAGTGTGTGTCTGGGGGTTGTCTTGTCTCCCTCAAGCACAGCATACCCTCCCTGGTTTGCAAAGCACAATACAGCCCAACTGAAGAGACAGGAAGCAACAGGAGTGATTAAAAAGATCCCGATCCAACTCTCAGACATAATTCTAAGTTAGGCTGGTTCTAGAAGGTCTCGTTTTTTCAGTCTGTTTCCGCAGTATTTTTATGAGCCAGTCTGTTCCCTCTGGCCAGAGACACTTAGTTTTCATGCAAAACCCTAATCTTGTCCCAGATAAATGAAAAGCACTAAATATACACGCACTGTTCCAGACTTATTTACCAGGAGGAGGGAGGGAGGGCTGGAGGAAGAGCCTAGAAAGACAACATCTGCTGTAACTCAAACTGCAATTCAAGGCAAGAAGCGTTGGCTGGGGCAGCCATGTACCTTCAAGGTGCTTCCTGTCCTTCTTCTTGGGCCAGGAGATGAAAAATGCAGCTCTCCACTTACATGAAGGATAATTTGACAGCTATTTTATAGAAAGAGAATGCCCCGAGCAAATCGTTATTAGGTAAATTTCCAGATTTTCACAGTGTGTTTTAAATGATATATGATTGTATGTGTTACACTCAAAATTCTAACCGGAGTGCTTGACAAGGACATGGTGGCATTCTTTCCCCAAATTATTTCTCACTCCTGGAAATGATTTTGCAATGATATCATAGCACGGTGGTCTCCGAGGAGCAATGCTAGCTGCAGAAAATGTACAGGTAAGCTATCACTCCCGTTTCTATCCTCCTCTCCCCAGTACCACAGGCAGAAAGAATCAAAAACTAGCTACAGGAAGGCAGGAAGTACAGATTTTAAAAGAAGTAATCACCAAGAATAACAAGAAGTGATGTGATATGTAACAGCAACACATCCAAACCATAAAATGTAGAAAAGTCAAGAATGGCTCTCTGTATGGTGGACAATAAGAGCATTAGAAAAATGAGAACTAAGGAAGGTGTCTCAGAGGACATTGAAGGTGAGCTGGGGTACACCAGACAAAAGTGGCGTGCGGTGGAAGAGTAAGTTTCATTTCTGGGAAAATGGAATAACATGACATATCGAAGTGATTAGATGCAGGTTCTGCTCCATCACATTTATAAACTCAGAAACTCTAGACTAACATTTTTGGTTTTATATATATATGTATATCTTTATTATTCAAAGTAACGTCTCTGGATATTCTCGCCCACCATGGCTCTTACATTCTTTTCGCCCCCTCTTCCGCTCAGTTCCCTGAGTCAAGGTGGGTGAGTTTTAAGTCTGTTTTTGACCCTGAAGTTGCTTAGGCTACTTGGTCAGTAGCCTATTCCTCTATAACATGGAAATAAACTCCTTAGCTAAATCCCACCAGCAGTTTATCTCAGCAGCACATTGTATGTAAGTGATTCTTTTCAGAAAGCCCATTCTCACACACTGACTGACATGCCCACCGCTTCTTGGAATACTGGGCTCCTTGAGAAGGTCATACTCAAGGTCACAGTTCCACCTCAGTTGCTTGGCAGAATGAGTGCCAATATAACACTCAAAATTTCAATGACCGTAGGTGCAGTGGTGCCCAAAGGAGTTACCAAGGGTTTCCTCTTCTACCTCTATCATTGTCTGCCAACTCTTACCTGTGCAAGTAGAGTTTAGACATTTCTACCTTGCATGGTCTCAATGCCAGCAAATGCCTTAGGATGGGTTACCTTACAGGAAAAGGAAAGAAATCAGGCCAGGTGTGGTGGCACACACCTTTAATCTCAGTACTAAGGAGGCAGAAGTAAGAGGAGCACTGTGAGTTCAAAGCCACCCTGAGACTACATAGTAAATTCCAGGTCAGCCTGGGCTAGAGTGAGAACGTACCTGGAAAAACAAAACAAAACAAAAATAAATTTTAAAGCATGCCAAAATCATCAATGTACAACAATGCTTGTGATCATAAGAGAAAAGATTTGTTTCTAGTTCCCTCTCTACAGGTATTACCTTCTTTCACCTCCCCTTATTTTCCATTTACTTTTAACTCCTTTCAATCAAACTTCTGCCCTCCCCTCCCCTATGGATGATGTCCTAGGCATTTTCTAAGTGCTATAAACCAGGGTTCTTGGCCACCACTCTGCCTGTGGTCTGTAGAGTACTCACACTTTATCTGATGAGCTGAGCCAATCCCATGACTTCAAAGACCTGGCTGATACGTTGATGACCTGAGCCCTTGATCTGCTTTGGATTACACGTAATTTCCCATTGTTTCCAGATTTCTTTTCACAGTTCATGTATGAGGAAACCGAGTTCAAGTGCACCTTTTTGTGTATCTAAACTTTACTCCAAATTTCTTTGCTCCCTTATGGAAATATCAGAATGATTCCTGGCTCCTCTCTTCTTGGAAATGGAAACCTACAAAACACTAGGCCCTATCCTTTTCATCACCTGAGAACTGCCTCTCAGACACACTGCTCTGCTTTACTTTAGAGACAAAAATTGTTAACTGCTTTTCAAAAAGCTATGGAATAACTTGCTTCAGGGTATCAGTGCAGCTGTTCACAGATACCTGTCTGTCTATCATCTATCTATCTATCATCTATCTATCTATCTATCTATCTATCTATCTATCTATTTATCTATAATCTATCTATCTATCTATCATTTATCTATCTGCCTACCTATGATTTATCTATCTTCTAATTACCCATCTCTCCCTCCTACCTACAGGAATAGAATCCTTACTGAATGAAAACCTTCTCCATATTTTAAATGTGACACAAACCCTTCAATCTAAAACTTGGAAAATACAATGAAAACAGCAGCAACAACAACAAAAACAAAAAGAAACACACACACACACACACACACACACACAGCCTACAGAGACCTGCTTTGAGATTATTGGGGCAGAGGATAATTGTCAGCCAGACCAATGTCCTCTTTCTGGGAACTCAGTCAAGTGGCATCTCCCACTTTCCTGATAGGTGGGTATGGTTGGCCCCTGACTTCCAGCCTATATAGGATGTAAGCAGAAATGATGCTCCAGCCCCGCCCATGGGAACTTTGCATATGACTCTCCATGCTTATGCCTCTCACAGTTTGACTAAATGAACATCAGCACCTTGTAAGCCATGTGTTAACAGCAGAAGAACAAGAAAGAAAAAGCCTCAAATCACAGCTTAGGTAAAAGGCAACTTGCTTTTTGCCAAACACATTTGGAATTACAGCAGCGCAAAATAAATTTCTAATTTATTTAAACTCCCTGTAAACTCCCTGATATTTTGAATTTTACCTTTTACCTCAGAATAGCTGAAAAGTATCCTAACTAACAAAAACTGATGAGCTATAATTCTGGCCAGTACATTAAACTGTGCATCTGGGTATCAAAAGTCTTAAAGGCACTACGCAAACCTCCCAGGGTTTAACTCCATAGCACAGCATCTAAATTAACAATATTATGACTGATAACCGAATTGTTGATAATGACAAATAATCCCGTCACCTAGGTGACTTTCTTTCTACTTTGATAAGCAGAAGTATCGTGACTTCTAAACCACAGTTTCTTTAACGGTGGGTCGTGGGTTCCATATGGTGACTGCATAACAGTGTGGGGTTCACGAAACATTTGGCAATAGTAAAACATTTCTCAATGCACAGTGACTATAATTAATTCAAAATCAAATATGTGATGTATTTAAAATGTTTCTGACCATGATAGTCCATTTGTGACTTCACCACAGTCTAGCTTCTGAACACACAGCACTCACACATTACACTGAGCGGGCCTTCTCACATTCAATGCCAATGAATGCCGACTCAAGTTCCAGACTCCTATGTGCTAGGAACTGTAAGTAGGGATTTCGCTGTATATACAAAGTTAATGGTTTAATTACAGAAAACAAAGACTTTCGATGTTTTTTCTTTCCATCATTTCTCAGCATATATCAAATTAGTATTGTATTGTGTTGTTAGACTGATGTAAAAAATGGCTCTTGGGGTTTCATCATTACATGAATTTTGGATTGGCATTAGAACAGAATTTCCAACAATTTCAAAAATGGCCCAAAACATACTTCTGCCCTTCTGCCCTTTTGTCCTGTGCATTTATTTTAGTAAAACGGTCATCTCAGCATTAATGATTATAAAATAAAAAGATTGCAGAGGTAGGAGGATTGCCATGAGTTCAAAGCCAGCCTGGCACTATAGAGTGAGTTCCAGATCAGCCTGGGCTAGAGAGAGACCCTACCTTGAAAAAAAAAATGAAAAACAAAATTGATCAACTCTGAAAAAAATGTTAAAATGTTGTATGTCTTACAGTACCAAATATTCAGCCAACACTTAATTCTTTATATTAAAATAAATAAATAATCACATCTATCTCATTATTATGAAATTTTGCTTTCACTATATATACATGTATGTATATGCTGTTTTAGAAACTAAACTTCTTTATGATTCACTATCAGCAAGTGTTTGATTTGCATGCATATTTTACATAGCTCCATAAATGGGATTTTATAAAAATTTCTCAGGTGAAAAGGGGTCGTGGGTAGAAAATATTTTATGAGCTCTGGTATTAAATTATTCCGACTGTTATGAGCCACATGTATTAACAGCCACAGAGATCTCCTAACAGTTCATTAAATCGCTACCTCTGAATCATGCTCTCTGTAGGAAAAGTGCAGAGAACACTGCCAACAGATGAGACCAGGAAGGCCTTCTGGGCTCATCTTGGTACTTTAGAATCAGCAGTCATAAACTCCAGGAAATTTCACAGGGCAGCGGGGTCGTCACCCCACCTCCAAGCTCATTGCTTCTGTCTAATGTGTTCATGCTTAGACCATCTGGGCATCATTTTGATTTGGAGGTGATCAGCCAACAAAACTGCTCCATCTTGTCCTCTGGGGAAAAGATCTTCAACACCCTTTGCATACGGATGAGCCTGTGTGCTTCTAAAGGACATTGTCCTTGTTCCCCACTCCCCTCCACCCATTTTAAGGAATTTTTTAGAGACTTTCTTGGTGAGCAGTATTTCTATAGGCTAAACACCAAAAATAGCTATCAAGATAGAAGAACCAAGGAGGAAACGAACTGCAATCACCAAAACAGAACTGGATTCCACATGAATTTGCCCACAGCCAAGAAATGGGAGAAATTTCATTCTAAGGAGTTTCTAGAACCTTCCACATACATGTCTGTGATATTTCTCTCTCAGCTCCTTGCCTCCAAAACAGACATCCTGAATTCTAGCAGACTGGCAAGAAAGAGCTGGGCGCCTCCAAAACCTCCTCCAAGAAAAAAACTATTTTCGACTCTGATACTGTGAATATTTAAAATACAAGTACATGCACTCTGCTCAAATCTGGTGGATGACACGAATGGAAGCCAAAATCCCTTCCCATTTGCCTTCAACTGCCTTGGCTTACAAACCAATTGCAGAGTCTCACAGCTTTGTTCTATGTGGGGAAATATTTATTCTCTGGCTAGAAAAACAGCTCAATTTCTCTTCCAATATTTATTCTAAAACAAAAATTAGCTCAGTAGGTACAGAGTTACAGAGTGCAGCCCTAACACAGAAACTACTTAGACTTAGGTAGCCAGGCAAGACTCCTGTTTGTGGAAAATGTCAGGTTACCTTTGTAATGGGGGTAGCTGGGGTTCCAGAAAGTTGGAGTTCCCAGCTATTTCCAATGCACCTCAGAACTCAAGGAGTACCTGGATTCTTGTCTATAAAATTAAAGAATTAAAATTAAGGAGCACCAGAGGATAAAGTATAGAGGGAGACTTTATTTAAAAGGAAATGCAAAGTTACAGAGAGCTCCAGCCACCAGTGTGGAGAGAGCACATGGGAGAGGTTTTAGCCACATATCTATAAAATCTGTGTTGGCCAGCCAAACAAGAAAAAGAAGGAAGCTATAAATGGCTCCCATCATAAGAAAACAAGGTCCATGTGAGAAAGAAGCCAATCCCCCTCACCACAGCCAGAGCTGGCAGGGGGCTTACCTAAACCTGGAGCTCTCTGTTGGTAAGCCATGTGGAAGAGAGGGAAGGAATGTCCTGTTCCAGAGACTATATTCCCTGGCCCAGGTGAGCAGAGAGACAGCTGATTGGTCTATCCTTGACCAATCAGTTTCAGGATTAGGTTTGAACTCTAGACACATCTCTTACTCAAGGGGAGGGAATCAGGCATGAGATACATGGAACCTGCCTAAAAGTTCAAGTTTAAGGACACTCCTGGTTACCTTTGGAGTTCCCAGTCACTCTAACCCGTCACACCTTGAGGATCCAGCAAGTGACCCTTGGGCTCAGCTCAGCTCTTGGCACCAAGTTATTAACTCATTCCTTTTCCTTATACCCGAGCAGCTGCTTCCATAACCCAAATGTCCATCGTCTATGTCTTCCTAGTATATCATAATTCCATAGTACAGTTCTGTAGAGGGAAAAGAAAGCCCCTGTAGAGGAAACTTTTTGCTGGAGGAGCAGTGGGGGAGGGAGTGCTGTGATGGATGCTGGAGATAAGCTCCATAAGGAGAAGGTTCGTGTGGCCTGAAATTTCAGTCTCTGCTGGCTGGCTTAGGGCCTGTGGCAGTACAGAACATCATGATGGAGACGAGGCCTTTACAGGAGGGAGGTTTGAGAAGCAAAGAGAAAGGAGGGGCTTGGGGTTCCCATATCCTCTCCTCCCCCTCTCTTTGGCCTTTTTATTCTCTTTAAATTTTTAGAATTAAATTTTATTTTAGAAAAAGTTATAGTCCTATTTTCTCTCCCCCACCCCTCCTCAGTGGGGCTGTTGGTATTCACTGTGAGGAGCTGAGGGTCTCTGTTAGTCTGTTGGGGGGAAACCATGCCCTGGGTTAACCCTACCCATCCTAGGCATGCCCCAAAGATCTAACTCACTTCCACTCACTAGTTCTCCTCTCTTAAAGGTTCCCCTGCCTCATAAGACCACAGGCTGGAAGCCAAGCCTTCAACATGTGAGCCCTTGAGAGACATTCAGTACACAGATTAAAGCCCATGGATACCTCAGGCACAACGGGTGGAGAAAGATTTCAGTACATCAAAAGAAAGCCCAGGGTTAGTCATCTGTTCAGGATCAGTGGTCATACTCCTATGTGGCCATCCCAGGCAAAGGTTCTCAGCTATCTCTCAGTCACAGATCGCTGCTGCTTTCCTCTGAAAATGGACGTGGTCCTGCCAGACTACGTGACATTCCATGGTCCCTTCAAGCTTGATGAAGTCCCTTCAAGCCCAATGATGCCACGGTTCTGTGAACAGCAAGCTTCAAGCTCCATGTAATGAGAAATCCGGTGTCACCAATCATATGGGAATGAAAGGAACATTTGATCTTCAACAAGTTCAAACACCCTTCAAGCCAAATGGAATTTCCTTGGATGCTGAGCCAACATTCGAGTCTGCCAAAAGCCATTTCACTTCAGCTTGGCCAAGAACTTTTGCATTTAACTTAGGAGCGTGATGGAACACTTTCCCAGAAATAATTTAAGTCACAGCCAAGCAGATCAGCAGCCTACAAGGAATGGCAGGGGCTGCGCATAACAATGGAACAACCCTTCACGCTTTCATCAGCATGGCTCCAGAGAGCAGCAAAACCCAGGAAAACTGTAGGAAATATTCCAACTGCTTTCCTCATTACCATCTCTGCTTCTGCTCATGAGCACATTCCCCTTAGCATCTAAGTCACTGCTTTCTTCCTCTAATCAGATTTAATCACCACGCCTGTGTGTTTAAGCCACCGTGACTCTGACCACAAAATAAAAAGAAGGAATGCAAATTGGTGGATTATAATATTCATCGGCCCCCACTCTGTCTCCAGACAACATTTATATATGCAATAATCATTAAATAAAGATATTATTGAAATGAATGCAATTTTCTTCCCAAGACAAATCCAAAATTTATTTTAAAGTCATTTTTCTACTCAAGTCATTCTCCCACCACCCCAGCACATAGCAATAGATGCATGCTGTTCTCCACTCGGCTTCATCACTGGAAGCAACAGCTATGCCTCAGGCCAGGCTGCCTGGATATCCTCGAAGCTGTCTCTTAGGGACCATGAATGCAGACACTAAACTGGAATTGATTTAGTCCGTCAGTCCCATTCTCCTGCATGGACATCTGGTGCTACTGTGTGCTTGGGCTACTATAATAAAATACCATAAACTAGGTGGCCTCAAAATTAAAAAATTCATTTCTCACATTCCTCATATGAGAAATCCAAGATTGAGGTGCTGGCCAATTCAGTAGCCAGGTGAGGCCTTCTTCCTGGCTTGCAAAAGGTCACGTTCTCCAAGTTGGGGCTCCACCATGGTCTGAACATCACCCCTCAAAAGCTCCACCTCCAAATACTATTGCACTGGGGTGAGAATTTCAGTTTAGGAATTTGGGGGGTAGCATGAACATTTGGGTCCATAACACACAGAAATGACCACAAATGACCATGTGCTTATCATAAATAGTCCTCATCCAAACCAATCAATACTAAGCAATGTGTTGCCATCCTCAACTGTGAGAAGCCTTCCTGCAGCCAGTGCACTGTCTTCTCTCATCTGTCCGCTGACCCTCAGCTGGTGGGCTGGTCCTGCACAGGGCTCACTTGCTGGCCCTGAATCCCAGTCCCGTGCTGGGTCTTATTGCTCTGCTCTCTAGACAGTCAAGACAAACTGGGACCGTCTCTTCCCCCAGCACCACCACATTGGGTTCCCTTCATTATTCATGGCTCATTGCCATTTTGACTTAGGATGCAAGGACTATTCCCGAACCTGACACCTCTCTTACTGTATTCTCTGAAGCCAACTGAAGCTCCATGTGCAAGCCCTGGGTTATTACACATGTCTCTGATGGAACGTTTTTGCAAAGTGCGGTTAAAATGCACACAACATGCACGATCCAATCTTAACCATTTGGACAGTGTTACTCACGGACATTAAATACATCCACAATGTTGTACAACTGTCACTCAATGTACTTTTCATCTTACAAAAATAACCTGTGTGCCTTAAACACAAATGCCACCTGTTTTCTCTTACACGCAGACCCTAGATTTAGAATGAAATATATTTGAACACATTTAGACGATGTAATGAAATATAGTTTGTGGGCGGTTTTCAAAGGATAAATATTAGAACAATATATTAAGTAGTGATTATTTTTTGGCTAGTGGGATTCTAATGGTTTCTGTTTTCTTCATTAATTTCATTTGGCCTAACTTCTCAAATTTTATATGATGATGAATGGTGGTAGTTTTTATCTGTGCTTAAAATCAGAACAGAATACCCACAAGCACCATTTTATTCAGCTTTATGCTGACATGATAGAAAGTGCAGAAAAAGAAGAATATCAGAAATGGAAGAAAATAAATTCATTATTCACTGGTGATCTAATTGTGGAGAAAAATCCAGAATGTTCTATAATGAATTTTTGGAACTTTTAAGTGAGTTATCAAAGTGTTTAGATGTAAAAATCTATTTTGTTCCTATGTAACAGCAATAATCAGAAAATAAAACTATAAAAAATAATTTTATACCATCTTAAGTTCCTCAGTCACTATATAATAAGTCTCATAAGAAAGAATCAGATCTCTATATAGAAAGCTATAAAAACACTGAAGGACTATAAAAAACAAATGACTGGAAAGATATCTAAAATAAGTTCCTGTTAGGGGGATCTTTCTTACTTTCTTATTTGTAGTACACTAGTTGATTATGCATAAGACCTTGAATTTACAAATATATAAACAAATAGTAAAATTTTATTTTAAAAAATTACCATTTCTCCCAAAGAAACATGATATTGATTTAGATGTTGTTATATAAAAACAAACCTGGCTCAACCTATTAGTAGTGAAGAATACAGACACTTGTGAAGGGTGTTGTAGATATGGTGTCTTTATAGAGAAAAGGTCATGGGTGGAGGAGACACTCAAGGCCCCACCCCTGCTTTAGAATTACTGGCAGTTCTTGGTTTCCAGGGGAAGGGGGAATTGGAGTCAGCACCCCACCCATGTGCATGGAAGACACCCTAATTAAACTCAGTCACACACACACACACACACACACACACACACACACACACCATGAAAGCCAAAGGGGGAATAGTTGGGAAGAAGAGATTCAATGTGAGGAGAATAAGCATTAGTAGGGAGGGGGTAAATAGGACTAAAATACATTATACACATGAGTTGATTTTTTAAATAATTCTTTAAAGCAAGAAAAGAAACCCCTGACCATCTTTACCAGGCAAGTCGGTCCCACATGGTAATTAAATCACTAACCAAGCTTCTTCTCATTCACTCGCCCTTGAATCCTAGAAGCTGGATATGGGCTGAGTTCAGCACCCACACTTGGTAAACCATGGTCCTGCCATATTTCTCACTCATGGCTTATTTACACATGCTCTTCTGTTTGAGCTCCTTTAAGAGGAAATGAGCACAAGAGGAATGATGACAACACTTATGAACTCTGTCTGTCACCTGCCTTGTAGGCAGATTTAACTCTGTCACCAGGGTTATAGGAGTTTAGTTACAGACACCCGAATAATCGAGCATCTGGCTATTTTGAGGTAACTTTTCTCCCTTCATCTGGGCTAACTCTGGTTCTAATGATGCTAGAATGCAAATGTCTTTAGCATTCATATTTCACTGTGCCAGTGAAAGCTAGACTACTGAGTCTCTGTTAGCAAATTGTGAAGTTGGGAAAGTCCAACATCTATGAAGCCAAAGTGAAAGCACCTAGTGTCATTGGCAACAGAGATGGGCGCACTGGGAATGGAGAGGGGTGTTCATAGTGATGCAAGCAGTAAGACTACATGTTGTAATTAGTATTGTAGCAATTGTTGCAGTTACCTTCATGTTGCTGGGACAAAACACCTGACACGCAAAAGCAGCTGCTGGGAGAAAAGGTTTTATTTTGGCCTACGGTCAGGAGAGGCTGGGCATCCCCTCTGTCAGCAGGTTGAAAATAGCAGCAAGAGAGTGAGCCAAGCACTGGAAAGGGGGGCTGGCTATAACACCCTTGGGCCTGTTCCTAACAACACTGCTCCTCCAGCAAGGTTCCAGCTCCCAAAGTGCCACCAGCTGGGGAGCAAGCATTCATGTCACAGCTGATTCAAACCACCACCATTGTGCTGATGTGCCATTTGTTGTTGTCTCTGTGATAGGATCTCATGAGCTCAAGCTGATCTCAAGGTCTCTACCTTGGTGAGAGTGGTCTTGAACCCCTGATCCTCCTGTTTCTACCTCCCAAGTGCTGGGATGACAGGTGTGTACCACCACACCTGGCAAGGCTGTATTTGCTGTGTTAAACAAGCTATGAGAAATAATAGGGTGATCCTTTACATCCTAATATTTTGTTATGGTAGATGCTTTTCACCTACAGTATATTTAAGCTCAAAGATTCCAGAGACCTCAAGGGCAGGATAGGGGCAATGAAAATGGGAAATTTATGAGAATTTCAACACAACCACGGATAAATATTAGAATGAAGTTGACGGAAATCAAGAGAGGAAACTAGCTTGTAATGAACAAATAAGGCCACAGTGGAAGCTCCCCACATAGGTTATTTCTCACGAGTTGAAAGATGTCATCATTCTTTAGTAGGGGTCTTCACCCACCTCCCTGCACTTGGCCCATAAAGGAAGGGTGTGGTGTGTCTTTAGGAGGAAATAAATCATCTAGAAGTAAAGCATTAGTGCCTGATGAATGTTTGAGGCCTTTTCCCTCCGACATGCAGGTCAAAACACACCCACAATAAAAGCTTCTGTTTTTTTAAGACATGTCCAGGAAGATTTCCCCTGGCCTAGAGCCTGGCAGGCTGCTGAGTGCTTGAGGTCCCAGTGGTGGAACCCAGCAAAGGAGGGAACAAGAAGGACAAAGGCCACCTTCCTGGATATTTTTTATCCATTGTTCCCAGTTAATTTTGTGATTCGGGAAACCCAAATGGAAAACCATGGGGAAATGGCCACAGGAAGGGAAAGAATGTCAAAGACACAAAAGGAAAGCTTTAGCAAGAAAATATGGCACCGTCCAATGTGGCTGAGGTAGAAAAACTGTCATCTAAATACTGCCAACTTGACACGGTGCCCATCTCCTCCCTCTGTCAGACTTCTGTGGCAGATGGCAAGGTGCAAAATGACCCAGAAATGCCAATCCTTTATTCTTATCATAAAAAGGCTATCAAAAATACACAAAACAGAAGAAAAAGAAACTCCCCCAAGAGCATGGATTCTGCAGGAATGGGGCAGCACAGACTGGTTCCTGAAGTGGACTATGGCATTTTCTTAGTAGGGAGGATTAAGGTTTTAAAAATCTCTTAATTTGTTCAGTGATTTTGTTCTGGAGAATATGTAGCTTGCAACTTTAAAAGATGCATAAGCATTTAGAGACCAGTGGGCCTGTCTGTCTCGTTCCCCTTCTCAGAAGCAACCATCCTTGTGGGTTGCCAGTCTCACATAATGTCAGGAGAGGTGCGTGTACAAGCTTTGATTGTCCCCCTCTTTATACAGATGCTGCCATCTGAAGTCCTTCCATACCTCATGTTTCCTTTCCCCATTTACACATTGAAAGCATTGTTCTCCCGTTTATTTCTTCATTGGTTAAATATGTATTGAACTCTCTCTCTTCATGAGACCCTGAGCCAAGGCATTTAGTATAGGAGGATATAAACTAGCATCTTTGCTCCGAAGGAGCTTTTATTTAGTAGAGGAAACCTTAGAACAGATCAGTGTTCTTTAAATATATATTATGTCAGATAGCAGGTGTTTAACAGATTAGAGCAGGGGATGGAGAGAAAGAGAGAATGGCTTTTCTGGACTACCTGGGGATATGTTGGTAGTGACTTTGAGAGAAGACCTTGCAGATATCAGAGGGATATCTATTCAGACAGGAGGAACATCCGTGAATGTCCTGAGACAGGTGTGCAGTTATTACAATTGAGGGATGGTGAGAAATCACATGACCAGCGCAGAGCAGCAGGAAGGAGATGACAGGAAGTGAGGTCAGAGAATGAGAAACAGTAATCTTACATGGACTCTTGGACCTTGGGGCCAAACATTTACCATGTATTTTGAGTGAGAAGAAAAGCCAGTGACGTATTTAGAGCGAAGGAGGGACCCAGATGGACATTTCAGAGAGAGGGGGCTCTGGCGGCAACTGTGCTGAGAAGTGAGGAGACGGTGAAGAGACTTATTGCAATAGTCCAGGCCAAGTGGGATGCTGTCATGGACGGGGTGGGAGAGAATAGGGGATCCAGGTTCTCGTACTCCATGCATGTGAGCCTGTCCTGCAGGACAGTGGACAAGGAGACCCAGGGATGACTTTGATTTCTTCTCTGAGCTACTGTGAAGATAAAGCTTCTTTCTATTTGCGTGAGAAAAGTTAAGACTTTTCTCAGTGTCGTGGAGGACACTGGTTTCAGACATGGCAGGCTTGGGCTGCCTGAAGAGCTACAGGAGAATAGCAAGAAGGCCCCAGAATGTATAAGTCAAGGTCATAAAAGGGCTGGGAGGGGTTATTGATATGGGAGTTACCAGCATCTAAATGGTACTGTATCTATTTGTTTTCAGCAGGTTCACATTAGAGATCCTTAAACTAAACTGAAATGAAGATATTTGCTTTAAGAAAATGTCAGGACACACAGTCCTTATGATTCACAGGTAACACATCTCAGAATTCCTCCGCTTGCTAAAATGTATATGGAACCCTAAAATCCTTACAAAAAGAGCTTTTGTCATCACTGCTAAAGTCCATGACACACCCGTTTCCAGCTGAAATTGTTTCTGTTCTCACACTAGAAAGAAGAAAGTCTGTTGTGATCTTTCTAGTGCTACATTTGTCATGCTTCTTGGTGATTTTGCTGTTTAAGCTGCCCCCCTGGGGGAAGGAAGGGCTACCTGGCTGTCAAGTGTTCCTTGGTGCATGGAGTTTGCGATGCGCCTCAAAAGGATCATAGTTTTAGGTGAGCTTTTGTCAGTAGGCACCACATTGTTGCTGGCTGAGGGAATCCACAATACATATCACATATTTTGCCTTTAACGGGAAACATAATTAAAATATGGTTATGTGCTGAATGAATAAACTGCTGTGACCAGAGGCTTGCAGGGACTGAACCCTGGATTTCCTAAAGGATCGATGGACCATGATGCAGCATCATGCCTTTCATGGTGACCGGACAGAACAGTGTCTTGGCAAATAATTACCTCACCTGCTTTCAGGTGTTTTCTACCCTTCACATGGAAAGCACAAGATTGAAGCTATATACAGAAATCATCTGCTGCTATTCTCTGCCTCAAAGTAGAACCTCACGGAAGCCTACCCAGAAAGGTGAAACTCTGCCCTGTTTTTAACAAGTGGAAGAGAAAGAAACACTTCTCTAGCAAGGGCAATGATCTGAACACAATGGGCCCTCAAAACATGTCTTTGACTGATACCTCTTGAAATGCATTAGAACAATGCATTTTGTTTTCTCTTATAAAAAATTCCTTCTGTCTTATCCCCAGTGCAGTTCAAATTCCATCCACTCTGCTCATGAGAGCAACAGAAACTTGTCTCTCACCTGGCTCCTGTGAAAACAACCCTTCAGCCACTCGGGCATCCACTCAGTCACCCTGTCTTTCTATCTTCTAAGAAATCCAATTAACTTTACAATTTCTTTCTTGGGTCTTTCCTATCTTTTAGTCATCTCACTGGTATTCTTTCTACTTCAAACCATGGACAGTCCTGTCACATTTTTTTGTCCCGTTGAAGATCCTTTCAATACTCAGTCTCCATGTTGCTGCTTCCTGAGCTCACGTGCATTGGTCAGAAATGCTTACCAGGCAGGATCATTTCATGTCAAGAGCTCCATTAGAAACTGTTTTAATATGTAATTATTCTCCTGAATCTGCTACTGGAGGGTTCACTTTTTAAAAATTATAGCTATCTTGATGATGAAGCTATTTTAATTATTAAACATGATAGTTCAGGCACACAGACAAAGCTTTTAAGCCAAAAGAAAACAAATAAAACTGAAGACAATCAGTCTACATATGAAAGCTAATTACTGAGAGATTTGATGATTATTGACCTGTTTTTAGGATAAGCCTACTTTAGAAGTTGGGGACCTGGCTAAAAGTTCAGGTGCCATTTTTTTAAGTCCTGTTATGTCTTAATTTTCAAAGTTTGAAAAAAGTAAAAAGGGCTTCTAGTTTAACTTATTGGGGAATTGTACCACTTGACCATGTGACCAAATATTTCTATTATATTTAATCACTATTCTAATAAGTCACCATGATGTCTATACCTATAAGCCCAGCACTTAGGAGATAGAGGCAGGAAGAAGTTCAAGATCATCCTTGGAAACCTAGTCAGTTTGAGGGCAGCAAGGGCTATATGAGACCTTATCTCAAAAAAAAAAAGATAGGTCTAAATCCATTGTGTAGATATTATATTTGGGTGTCCATTCATCCTTTTTCACATGGTCTACCAGGTGATCAGCAGGACATAAGATGTCATGTCCCACATCTGGAGACAAATGTTAAGATTGCTTCAGACAAGGTAATATATATATATATGTATATATATGTATATATATATACACATATATATATATATATATATATATATATATATATATATATATATATATATATATATATATATATATATATATATTGCTTCAGACAAGGTTATATATAGCGGGGCACTTGCCCCACAAGCATAAGAACTGAGTTTAGATCCCCAGCACCCATGTAAATGCTGAGTAGGTATGGTGGCCCATCTTTAATCCCAGCAGTTTGGGAGGTAGAGTTGGGGATTCCTCAGGACAAGCTGGTTAACAAGCTCTGGGTCTGAGTGAGAGATCCTGTCTCAATACATAAGGTGGAGTGTGAGTGAGAAAGACACCCAGCATCAATCTCTGGCCTCCACACCTGCACACATACATGCATATACACATATCCACATACATGTAAACATGCACGTGCCATACATACATACATACATACATACATACGTGAAAGAACATTTTAATGTTTCTGCTCAACTATGCTTCTGTGTCTTAGAGATAACAAATATCCATGAGTAAGATTCTAACCTGGAACACGGGTTTTCAATAGAAAGTCAAAGTTCTAATGTTTGGAAGGATAGTAAGAAAAAAAAAGGCATTACCTCCCTCAAATTCCTGTTTCCCAAGGGTTCATTGAAACTTTAATCCCTTTGAGTCCGTTGTTCAATGATATTTTTCCTTTGATCATTAAAGGCATCAAAAGGAACAAAAATCAATGCACAGTCACTTGGAGCCACCAAGCACAAAACATCACTGTCTTTGACATCTGTAAGACATCTCAAGGACACTTCCCCAAACCACACATCCTGAATGCACAGTGACAGTGCTCAATGCACCGGAACAACAGGACCTTCAGAATCTTTGGAACATCACTAGAATCCTCTTACTATTCCTGGAAACAGTGAGAACCGGCTCAGAGTCGAAGGGGAGTCTGGAGGGTTACCCTAGACTTCTGTGATGGTCAGACATTCTCCTTTGATAAAAGTACTTTCACACTTTGAGAGACTGACCAACCAGTAAGCCCCACTTAGGGGTAAAGACTTGCATTTCATTCAAAGCCAGTTGTCCTCTCCATGACTCGACACTCTTCTTACCCTATTAACTTCTTTCCATGCACCTACTTGTTTCTTGTCATGTTTATTATTTATCTTTCTCATGAAGCTGTAAGTACGGGCCTCATCTTCCTCCCACACTGCTGTCCCCTCCTCACCTGGCAGACTGGAAACCCTAGGAACTTGCTCAGAGGGATCACCTGCTGCTTGACCAAATAATGAAGGTGACATGGGGCTCCAAGAGACGTGAAAGCTGTTTTTTGCTCATGCAGAGTTCACGTTGGGTCCAGGTGGGTATGGAGACGAGGGCCATGCTCAACAGGGTCATTCCAAGACTGTATCTGCCATCTCCATCTCCATGATGGGAGGAACCCCAGTCAGTGACATCCGTCCAGTAGAGTGGGAATATCATGGGGACAAGCATGCATGGGAAGTGCTCAGGGCAGCCTGGAAGTGGCCCACAGGCAACTTCCCCAAGCAAATCACTGGGAAGAATGTAGCTCAGTTGTGTGTCCAGAAGAACACTGGACTGCACGCTAGCTGGCAGGCTGCAGGTGTCCACTGCCACCGCCGAGAGGAAAGCAAGGGAAACGAAGAAGGAAGAAGGCTTTTCCTACTTCGTAGTTGGATGATGTCTTTTTTTGAGAAAAAAGGCTGTTCTACCCAACAACCTGGGTTAGCCAGCTTTCCATTCCTATAACACTCAGGATAATGGACTTATAGAAAGAAAGGGGTTGTTCGAGCTCCCAATTTTAAGGTTTCGGTTTATAACTTATTGGCCCTGCAGCTCTGGGTCTGTGGTGAGGCAGTGTGGCACAGCAAAGCTCTCACCTCATGATGAAGTTAAAGAGAAAAGAAGAGAAAGATCACGATCTACCATCCTCCCTAAAGGCATGCTCCCAGTGACCAGAAGACTTCCCATGAAGCCCCATCTCTTAAAAGTGCCATCACCTTCCAACAGTGTCAAGCTGGGGACCACATCTTTAGCACCTGGATATGTGGGGAATACTTATGAGCTAAGTTCTAACAAGCCACTATGACTGCAAGTAGGAAGCAGTGTGGTTAGCTCTGTCTTCCAAACAGGTGGCAAACTCCATGAAATCCATAGCTTTATCTCGAACTCCAGTTCCCTGCAATCAGGCCATGCCTACAGAAAATACTAAATAAATATTTGAGGGAAGACAAAGCAAAGCAAAGCTTTATGTCCTACATAAAGCAAGGAAGAGAAGCAGGGATAGTGGAGGCTTTCTACAGTTCAAGTTCTCTGCTGACCGAGGACGATTCGGATGGCTCCACATCCCAAGTGCTGAGATTACAGATGTGCACCGCCACCCTCGGTTTGACAATTTTTATACTAGGTAATTTATCCCCTCGATGTGTTACAAGTAATTACCAGAAGAATGAATTGGCAGCTGCTGAAACTTGGATGTTCCAAAATGCTCACTCAGCATTATTACAAATAAAAGCAATTTTGAGGAAAAATTGGAAAAGCATTCATGTGCATTAAAGTGCTGGTGGAGAGCTGTATTTATTGGCACAGAATGAGTGTCATGACAAATTGTGTGTGGGGGGGAAATCATGGCTAAATAGCATACATAATATTCAAATTTTGTTTTTCAATAAATATTTAGGATGAACTATACTTAGGATGCTCTATTCCACAAGACTGTAAGAGGGAACGTGGTTCTTATCCTTAGGAATGAATAGTCTGTCCAGAACTATATGTATAAATAATAGAGCTACTAAATGAAAACAAGCCTGGCATGCTGGCACATGCCTTGAATCCTAGCTCTCAGGAGGCAGAGGTAGGAGGATCACTGTGAGTTCAAGGTCAGCCTGGGCTACAGTGAGAACTTACCTCAAAAAAAAAAAAGTGAAAACCGTGAAGCAAAATGCAGAAAATATACACAATTTTAGCAAAAGAAAAAAGAAAAGAAAGAAAGAGAAAGAAAGAAAAAAGAAAGAAAGACCCCTCACTTGCTGCCATTAACAAAAGTTTGTATATGGGAGGTGTGTATTTGTAGGTATACCAGAAAGGGCTAGAAACGGATAGTCATTAGCTTAGAAAGACCACACCCTTTCACTTTTCTTCTCTGCTCATTATGAATATTTGCAATCACCATGTGTATCTTTAGTAATCCAAAATATCTATTCTTTAAAAAATTTATTTTGGCTTCCTGAACTCACTTAACTTCATTTTTTCAGTTATATGCTGGACTACCTAGAGATATGAAGTTATTGGCTCTTTTCCACCATCCCTTAAGGTAAAACCAAAAAAGTGCATTTCGAGACTGCAGAGTGCCTCAGGATCTACTTTGCTTTGGAAGTGACAGGCATGGTGGCTCACACCTGTAATCCCAATTCTTTAAAACTTCAGGCAGAATGGAAAGTTCCAGACCAGCTGTGCTACATGGCAAAAGCCTGCCTAAAGAAACAAAACAGTAACAAACAAGAACAGGAAGTAAGAATAGTAGTCCGCTGTGAGAGAAAAGGCTTCAGAGGCCCCTAGATGCTGGCAATGGTGCTTGGCAACTCTATAATCAACCCTGTGCCAGAGCCAAAGCGTGAAGCGTCTGCTTTATTTCTACCTGACAGTCCTCAAAGGCTACTAAATGTTACCGAATCCTTACAAAGATTTACAGAAATTAACTTCTGGCATATTGCCGTTGTTGGTATTTATAATTTATTTCTGCTATTTACAACTGTCTCCAACACTTTTACTAGCTTAGCCTCAAGATTTATGCTGAGGCATAAGAAAAGGTCTGCTTGCCTCCTCTTGCTGACATTTTAGACACACTCTGATAAGTCCCCAAACCCACACCTTGAGGATGTGAAATGTGTCTTGACCGGTGGTCTTAAACTTCCAAGATGGTCTAGCCATGACCCATTCAAAAAATCCAAAGGGCTTATTGTAAGCATCATAGTGTCTGTGAAAAATGCTTGTATTTTTTTTTTGTTGTGTGAGAGATTCATTGGCACAAGAAGAATCATTTAAATAAGGAAAATTAAGTTTGAAAATAGTCCCCAAATTCTACCACTGTCAGCAGTATGGTTAGTGTACACTTAACTTCATCTCCATCCACTACATATATATATAGCAGTCCACTGTTGTAATTTTGCATAAATTGGACCATGTGCTTCTTTTTTAAAACAAAAGTGAAGAAGGGCACAGAAAACTTAAAAATAAGTAGATCTCAATTTAGGGCTTATAAATCAGGAACCGCATGGTGGCTTCAGAGAGTGGGCCACGTTCTATTCTTTGAGCTGGATGCTTGGTATAAGACTGCTCACTTTTCAAGAGTTGTGCACTTATGATTTATGTACTTTCTCAGTTCTCATGTTATCTTAAAGAATCATTTTCACTTAAAAGAAATCCCATTTCAGTCAGTCAACATTCCAAACATGAAGAAGAGGGGCAAGGAGAAGAAATATACACAATCCTAAAACCAATGACATCCATTTTTACATAGGATTTAACGTTTGATGCCTTTAAAACCCCATTATCTGTTAATGTACTTGCATACAAATTGAACAGGCCATTCTTCCATGTGCTATGTTGGATGAATGGGTATTTGTTTTTCTTCAATGATGGTAAACAAGTTGTAAGTGCAGTTGTACAAAGAATCTCTATGATAAATGAACAATAATTGGTGAAATCTTATTGTGGGAACAGGATTTAAACTGGGGAAATTATCTGTCTACTGAGCTGCTAAATCAAGAGAGGTATAAAGACAAACACTTAATCCAACCCTGGGGATACCAATGATTGAGGAGGGCTGAATAAAAAGGGAAAGGAAAGACAGTGAACTCTAGTGTAAATTCAACCTGAAACTCCTATGGAAGTTTGTATTATGCCCACGGTCAGAGGAAGACATTCAGTAACAGTGAACTTTGTAATGTGTGGTTTTTAATTTTTAATACTTGTGATACCATCTCTAGGAAGAATCTCAGAGCCAAACAATATATTTAAATCCCCTTTCCCAACAGTCAGTAGCTTGTCCATGCTATAAATGAGATTACACATGCCTTTATTATGTACTTTGGTTTGGGGCGACTGGAGAAAGAGGTCTTTTCTACGCATTCATTTTCCTTCATTTCTTTCTACCATCTTACCAGTGTGCTACATGTTATCAGTTATCAAGAAAGCAATATCGGACTAATTTCTAGCTACATTCAGTTTGTCCTTCACATGTCTTTCCACTTCTACAACTTGTGGACATGTGAATACAGGTTAATCGCCTCCTCAGGTCCCATAAATCCACATTCTTCTCTTGGGAACATAAAAGCCACTTTGTAATCTTGAGCCAACAAGATCTTCTCAGAACAGACTACATTGTCAATCATTTCAAAACACTTCATTGGTCTTTGGGTAATAAGCTATAGGCCTCATTTCACATAGGTGTGTGTGTGTGTGTGTGTGTGTGTGTGTGTGTGTGTGT
>PVHP010029849.1:5000-22092 GCA_004024765.1 Zapus hudsonius
CCTTGTCCCAGAACAGCCTTAGTCCCTAGATTAAGGCACAACCAAGCAGCCCCAGATGCAGCCAAGGCTGTGGTCTAATGTAGCATGTGGGAGCTCCTTGCCCAGGCAATCATTGTGTTGGAGGCTCTGTCCTGACTCCTGAAGAGAGGAGGAGAGTAGGGGGAGAAGGGACAAGCAAGCTTAATATAAACCTTTTGAGAAAAGTCCTTCTACTTTAAAATTCAGGGGCCTCTGAAGCACAGCTCTGCCCTCCATCCCACATGTGCTCATGGGGGCATAGTCCTCCCCCAGCTCCCTTGGTCTCTGTATATGACTTGCCTTCTCCTCCAGACCAGAGCTCAGTTGAGAATCCCAGCTTGGCAGCTATGGGGTCCTGTTCCTGGCCACTCTGCCTCTCTGGTGCTGCCAAGTCTTGTCAGGCATCTCAGGTGTAGGTAGCCCCTGGCATTACCCATGGAGTAATGCTCTCCACTGGGGAATGTCCAGCAGCCTCTCTGCCAAATCTTCCTGTGTGCATCTCATACACAGCTTGTTTCTTGCTGTTTCCCAATGCCCGATCATGCCAGGAAGTGGATTCTAGTTTCCAGGCAATCTAGGTTTTCTTCTGCTGTTACCATAGGATGGGCACAAAATTGCCTTTCTTGCATCCTCCTTGAAGCTCTGACATTGCCAAGAACATCCTTCTTCATGGTTTTGCCCATCTTCCTCACCAAGGTCAGGGAAGCCCTACACCCCTTTCTGTTTCCCTTAGAACACTTTCCACTTGTTTGGTAGAGTGCTTGTACAGCATGCAGGAAGTCCTGCACCCCATAACCCTTGCATAGTGGTGCAATCCCAGGAGATGGGAGGCAGAAGGTCAGGAGTTCAAGGTCATCTTCAGTTCCATAGGAAGGCAGCCCTGGATACCTGAAATACTGTCTCTAAAACAAAGCCAGCCAGGGCTGAGGGGCAGCTAAGTTGTCATAGTGCTTACCTCACAAGACAATCTGAGTTTGAATCCCTTGTACAGTGCCACACATCTGTACTCTGGGGAGCAGAGATCATAGATCTTAGAGCTCGCTGACCAGCTAGTCTAGCCTATTTCATGAGCTTCAAGACAGTGAGAGACTTTGTCTCTTTTAAAGCCTGGGGGAAGTAATCAACAGCTTTTAAATTCAGCCAAAATTCCACTTAGTGAGGGGGAGCCCTTAACTGGAACTGGGGACTTAGGGCGATATGCACTGGGAGCCGGACTCTTGGGCCCCCAAGGAGAGATGCACTATGCAAGCGATTGATGGAGAGGCTAATAAAAATAGAATCCAGCTAATTCAGCAATGTGTATCTCAGTTAACTTATACTGATCTCACTCTCCAGTGGAGATTGTATTTGCATCTTTCAGAATGCAGTGAGAGAGCTGTGGCCCACCCAACCCTACCAATGGACCACAGGCCGATAGCTAAGATCCTGGCAAGAGATGAGCCACCCCAGACATACTGTGGAGGATCCATATGGAACCCCACAGAGAATGATGGGATGAACAAGGTACCCACAGCCACAGCCATTCAGTCAACACAGGATAAGCAAGTGAGACAGACACTAATGATTTTCGACACAACCTAAAGCAGAAGTACAAAGACCCCTAAGTTCTCAACAATAAAGCAGCCTTAATACTCACCCACCACGACTCAGGAAACTGAGTGGAAGAGGAGGTGGAAAGATTGTGAGAGCCTTGGTGGGGGAGAATATCCAGAGGCATCCCCCCCCCCAGTAACAACATACTAGGGCTGGCAGAACTGGGCTGACTCCTAGGCTATCCATGGTCCTCTGCCTCAAGAACTGATCCAGACTGCCCACAGAGGAGGATATCCAGCTCAGTGGGGATGGGTAAGAGGGGTATTGGGGAACTGGGGATAACAACTCATTGTTTGCCCATTAAATAATGTAACTCATTATGGACATTAAAAAAATAAAAATAAAAAAAAATGTATGGGATGGATGGTAAAAAAAGGTTGTCCTCTGACCTTCACTGACATGAACACACATTTGCACTTTCACACACACAAGCATATAGACATGCGTGCACACCACATAAACATGTAAAAGAAAACAAACAAACAAAAAAGTCTGGCAAACAGGTAACAGCCAAAGACCAGTCGCTGTCCTTGGTGCTGAAAGAGCATTTTTCCAGCGGGGAATGGAGGCTGGGAGAGGGTCCAGAGCAAGTCTGCAACAGGCACAGGACTGAAGTTCAATTTCAAGTTCCTTTTATTGTTTGTTTTGCAAGGCAGTGTCTCATTTTAATCCGGGCTGATCTGGAGCTCACAGCAATCCTCTTTCTTCCTGAATGCTGGGACTAAAGGTGTGCACCACCACACCCAGCTCAACCAAGTTCCTTTGGGATACAGTATACAGGATACAGACAGCACAGTATTTCCAAACTTCCAGTGCGTTAATTCTATGCTTTTAAGCTAAGAAGGATTCCAGGAACAAATTGCAAATTTTGACCACTTGATCCCACTTAAAGGCACCTGTCACTCAAGGCATGAAGTTGGGGTGAAGTCTGGAGACCTCCAACTCTCTAAGCCAGGGTTCCTTAACCTTATCTGCATTCTATCTCACATGTGGGGGCACTTAAAAATACCACATTGTCAAGGCTTATCCCAAACACATTCCATTGAAGGGGCTAGGGTAGGACCCTGGCAGCTCTGAAAGTCCCCAGGTCATTCCAGGATGCAGCTCACAGCTCTCAAGCTGCATAGATAGTGAAGTCAGCTGGGACTTGATCAGCCTGAAACCACTGACCCCATCCCAGTGTCCAGTCGCCTAGGCCTGGAATAGTCTGAGGACTGCATTTGTCGAGTTACCAGCTGCTGCCGCTGGGCCCCACTTTGAAAAACACTGCTTCCAGCAGTCCTGCCAGGCCTCTCTTTCTCATGTGCCCAAATAATACTCAGCACCCACACATGGTGAGCTCCTTCCTATGCATTACCCCTAGTTTAAAACCTCCCTCCTCCCACCTTATAGCTCTGTAGGGATTCCATACAGACAGTAGGAGATGACTTTAACAAGATAAGAGACATTATGAAATTTGTCCCCAAATAAACAGGGCTGGTTATGAAAGTGCAGGGGGCAAAGAAATTCATTCATTTGCATGTCCTTGTCACTTCCTTCATCCTTCAGCAGAAGAGGTGGTTCTTCACCCAGTGACCAGCAGCTTTGGTCTTATAAATGGAGCAGCTGAGGGACACTTAGAAGACAACTTGCTGGCTCACTATGTGGTACAGTTGTGAGGACAGGTTGACACAGCCAAGTGCCTCCCAGGGTGAAGCAGCTGAAACTACACTGTGTCATCCTCCTCGGTTGTGAGGGGGCTCAGTGCACATTTCTCTTACAAGGTCGTGCTGGGGAAAAGCCTCCCACCCACTAGAAGGATGCGGTCCACTGATCACAGTGGCTACCTTATTTACAAGGCAAGCACACTGCATTCTGGAGAGTCTCAACAATCTTCTTCAGCCTGTTTTCTGGCACGAAGCTCTTTCCCCTTGTTTATACAGGAAAGTGCTCCCTTTTTCACCCACTCCATCTCATTCGTGTCACCAGCTAAGTTTGTGTCCCCACTGGCTTCTAGGATTTCAGAGACATTAGACAAGTCTCTCCTATGCCTCACTGGAGGCCTGCTCAGTCACGTTTGATGGAGAGATGGAGATCTATACGAAGACACATGATATGAAATCTTTTGGGGGAAATGAGTGATTTTGAAATAATAAATTATTAAGCACATAAAAACACATGAGAACTCTGGCTTCTGTTTGAACCAATCCATGAAGTAGAATCAATATTTATATATATTTATTTTTTTTGTGGTGCTGGGCATTGAACCTAGGGTCTCATGCTAAGCAAGAAAGTATTCTATCACTGAGCATACATCCTCAGTCCCAGGTCTGATTCAGTCAACACTCAATGAGAAAGCAAAGTGCTGTCCTTCCCTTCCTCTGTTTCTTCATAGCAAGTTCCTTAGCCTCTCTAAGCCACACTGCCCTTGGGTATATTGACACTTTAATTATGTCTCCATGGTAGGCATTTGTGTAAGTATGGATGTGCCTTGTTGAAGGTTTTCCTCTTTGACATTACCTCAGCTTTTGGCTCTTTCTCTTGACTTCACTTATAAGGATTTAGATCTAGAAACACTATGGCTTTTGCAGAGCCAGGACTAAGGGGAGGCAAGCAGGACACCTAGGGCATGACATTTAAGGAAGTACTTACTCTTAGGACTGTGCAAGTAGAAGGTTAGCCACTGAGAGTAAGAGCCTCCTTAAATTTTGTTCCCTAAATACTTAGCTTGCTGTTTTAGTCCCCACCCTGGGCTTATGGGTACTTTAAAGATATTTATCTACTTAATATTTATGTATGAGAGAGAAGAGATAGAGAATGAGAATGGGTGTGCTAGGGACTCCTGCCACTGGAAACTAACTCCATATGCATGTGCCACATTGGACATCTGACATACGTGGATACTGGGGAACCAAACCAGGGCCATCAGGCCATCAGGCCTTGGAAGCAAGCACCTTGCATTGCTGAGCCATCTTTCCAGTCTCTGGGTAACTTTTTATACATGTTTCCCACACAATTTTGCTTTAATGGTGTCATAGTAATCCCTTTATTTAGTATAACAAAATATTTGAAATTGGATAATTTATTTAAAAAATAGAAATTGATCTCACAGAGTTATGAAAGCTGGAAAGTTCCAGATCAGGGCAGCAGCAGTCTCATTCTCTGATAAAGGGTCCAGTATCTTCTTCCAAGGTGATGCCTTGGGCACTACATTCTCCCGAGGGGAAGAGCACCATATCCTTCCTTGTATTAGTTACTTTCTCATTGCTATGACTGGACACTGATGAGAAGCAACTTAGGGAAGGGTCTATCTTGCCTTGCAGTCCATCATGGTAGGAAAGGCATGATGGCAGAGTTTGAATTAGCTGGCATTTGTTTTCAGAGCTATTGGGATTAAAAAAAAACTTTAATACAATTCACTTCCAACACATGGATTTTTGCTAGGGATAGAGTTAAGCCTTTAATTTTAATTCTTGAAAGTTAAGCTTTATTGTTGTTGCTTTTTTGTTGTTGTTGTTGGGAGAAGCTGGACCAGAAGACAGGCACTGTAGAGTCTCCCCACTGTTCCACTGTTCCCCCAACATCCTTAGCAGCCAATCCAGATGATAGTCAACATTTATGATGACCATTGCCACCATGCAGGGACCCAGGGGAGGGTTAGTTTCTTCTCAAGGAGCCCTTTCTAGGCTTTCTCAACATTTCCAATAGATGTGGGGACCCCCAGACTCAAACAGCATCTGTAGATATCTTTAGACCAAGATATGGGCTGGGGATGGGTGTCTGTTGGGGCAAGGAGAATGAGCTGTCACTTTCCCCACATTTTCTCTGGGCATTCCCCTCTACTACACATGGTGACTGTCCTGCAGATGGCCAGGCTGGCCAGAGCTTTGGAGCACAGAACAGGTAGGAAGCAGAGAGGGAAAGAAGATAGAATGAAGGGTTGGGGGAGGGGAGAGAGATGGGAGGAGAAAGAAGAAAGAGCGAAGAAAGCATTTGTAAAATTAAAAGGCAAGGCCCATCAGATGGCGGTGGGCGAGGAAAGCGTGGCACGGGCAGGAGTAATTGGTAATCGGAGCTGATGTGAAGAAGGGATGATTTATGCGAGCATGCAGACAGGGGTGGAATAATTTTTGGAGCAGAACGGGGGAACTTACTGAACGCCTGAAACTCAGCTACTTATCCCCTCGTTCCGGTGATGAATTAGCTCTTGTTTAAAGTAACCGTGGCTCCATTTTTCATTCTGATTACTACACTTGATATCTTTCTCTCCCTCTGTTTCTCTCTGACCACTGCTCCCTTACCAGGTTCTGGGTTTATAGAAGCTCGACACCCCCTCCTCTTCACCCCTCCCATCCCCATAGCATCATTAACTCATAAATAGCCAGGTTAGGATCCAACCATTGGAGATATTGAAGAGATTAAGAATGTGCAGAATTGGTGGAAAGTTTGGATGCAAGACTGGCCTATTTCTGCACCCTGAGCGGTTCCCCGTCTGATGCACAGTCTCTCTCCAGGACTGTCAAGGAATAAAACAGAGAAGACACACTCCTTCCTACCTGGGTTCAGCATTCCCTTCCGAAGTGGAAAGGCCTTTGGATGCATGGCAAAACCCACATGAGGGGTGAACTCCAGGTGGAATCTTCTAGTTCCCCTCCTTGCCGACATTAAACATTTCAAATTTAACATTTGGATTTTTGTGCATGTGTGGTATATGCACATAAATATAGATGTTCCTGCCCCATGCATGTGCATGTGGAGACCAGAGGAGAATGTCAGATGTCCTTCTGCCCTTGAGTTGAGGGTCTCTCCCTCAGCCTGGAGCTGCTGTCTGTCCGTGAGCCCCAGTGATTCTCCAGTCTCCGCCCTTCCCCTCCCCCACACAGATTGGGGTTGCAGGTATGAGTGGCTACACCCAGTTTTTTATATGGGTTCTGGAGAGTCAAACGTGGCTATCTCTGGCCCAAGTGCTCTGAACCATGGAACCATCTCCTCGGCCCCTAAAACACCAATTTTAATGTATATTACATAAAATGATAGCAATTCTCTAGGCTCAGGTTATGAGTATACAGTATCTTCTTCAATTATTTTAACCTTGCTTTTATTAAAAAGACAATTTTCAAAAATTCAAGTTCCACTATGGTCCAAGATTGACAAAAATCTCCATTTAAGAAAGTTTAATTTTAAAAAAGTCACCTGGGTGTAGTGGCAAACACCTTTAATCCCAGCACTTGGGAGGCCGAGGTAGGAGGATCACTGTGAGTTTGAGACCACCCTGAAACTACATTGTGAATTCCAGGTCGGCCTGGGCTACAGCAAGACCCTACCTTTAAAAAAATCTCCTAATGCTCAGAAAAGACTTATCTAAAGTACTCTTGGCATCTATTTTTTTCCCCAGTGACCTACTGGACTCTAAGCCAAGATACCAGGAGCATGGCTCTGAGTCAGGCACCACATCTGCCATCCCTGGACCTTGGCAGGCAGCCTCTCCTCTGCCACAGGATTCAGCTCCCTGGAGTCCAGAGTCTCTCTGCCTCAGCTTTCTGCTGAGCCTTTCTGAATCTCTTCTATTCCCCAGTGGCTTATGGCTTCACACTGTGGGGATCTCTCCTGCCTCACCAGACTCTGGGCTCTGGCAGCTTCTCTCTCAGAGCTTCCTAAACCCTGAGGCCTCCTGACCACCATCTTTGTTCATTTCCCAGACCCTCACAACCTCGGGCTCTCAGTTACTGGCATACTCCTCCTGCTTCCGTCGTGAAAGCCAGCTTCAGAGCTGGAGAGATGGCTCAGTGGTTAAAGGTGCTTGCTTGCAAAGCCTGATGGCTCAGCTTCATTTCCCCAGTAACCACGTAAGGACAGATGCACAAAGTGGTGCAGGTGGCCCTAGAGTGTCCATTCTCTCTTTTTTTTTTTTTTTTGGTTTTTTGAGGTAGGGTCTCGCTCTAGCCCAGGCTGACCTGGAATTCACTATGTAGTCTCAGGGTGGCCTTGAACTCATGGTGATCCTCCTACCTCTGCCTCCCGAGTGCTGGGATTAAAGGCGTGCGCCACCATGCCCGGCTCCATTCTCTTTTTCTCTAAATAAATAAATAAAGCCAGCTTCCCATGGCCACAGCTCAACCCCACCGAAAGTCTCTGGTGACAACAGTTTGCTCTTGCTCTGTTTATGGTTCCTCTGCTGTGCTCCCCTCTCTCCCTTCTCACGCTCTCTTCCCTCTCTCCTCTGCCTCCCCACTCTCCCCTGCCTCTCCTCTCTCCCCTCTCTCCCCTGCCCTCTCTCTGCCATGAAGATCTGGCCAGTCCTGAGGGGCAGGGGAGAGGAACCAAGTTGCTAGAAAACAGGCTGATGGAGAAAAGCTGGGGGTTTGGCACCAGCCCCTTAAGACCGAGAGAGACCTTACCTTTAAAAAAATCTCCTAATGCTCAGAAAAGACTTATCTAAAGTCTGGCTCGTCCTCTGATTCTGTGAAGACCTCTTTTCTTGTATGTGGAAACAAAGGGCGCAAAATGACCTGCCATTGAGTCCCTTCCCCTGAGTGGTGAAGAGCCGGGTCAGATCCCAATAGCACCCTCCCACTAGTCTGTCTGGACTTCTATAATCCCAGTTTCTTATAGTCTTGGGAAGATTAAGGGTGATGAATGCAAAATGCTTGTCACAGTGCCTGACAGGAAGTGACCACCCAGTAATGTTTGCTTTCATTGCTGTCACTTATCATTGAGGTAATTCTGGAAGGCCTTTCTGGGTGACCTTTAACTTTGATTGACACAATTGGGTGTTTAGAGCAGGGCCTCAGCCCTCATCCTGCCTCTCCCACACTTCTGGAGGGAGACCACTCTCAGCCGTCAACAGAGGTGGCTCCCAGTGCAGCAGGCAGGGCCCAGCAGGACCTATGCGCAAGAAGGAAAGCAGTCCACTGAGGTTTGCACTCACACCTTCCCTCATAGCACAAAGCCAATCAGCCAGCAGGGTGTCCAGATCCACAGCTCAGCCAATCAGGAGTTGGCACTCATGGACATGGGCAGGTTCACCCACCCACGGTCCGATGACCTGGCTGAACTTTAGGGAATGTGGTTGGGTGCAGGCAGGACCAGGCTGGTCAGGAGATTGAAGCCTGAACTGAGAGGCGGTCAGTGGGTCCTGTCTAAGTGCAAGAGTGCCTGATTAGAGGTGGGTGGCTAGCTGTGACTCCTGAGATGGGGGACCTGGAGACGACTCCTCCCGGGCTCCTCAAACCCATCTGCCCCAAACTCTGGCCTCCTTTCAAACTAAACTGAAACTGAGCCCAGAGGGGTGCCTGGGGTGGCTGCCTTTCCTCCTGCTGGCTGGGGATGTGTGGGAATCTGGCCATAAGGCAGACAAGCCAGAAACAGGTCAGTCACTGTGACTGCTGGCAGCAATGAGGTCTTCATTGCTTAGCTTACATCTGGTCATGGTGGGCACTTCCTTGCTTTGTGCTAGCTTGTCACTTTTCTTCACTGGAGCTAGGATGAGGACATTTCCTCAGAGCTAAGCCGGCAGACTTTCCTTTCTAGAAAGCAAGCGATCACTCCTGGAGACAGGGTATTGCTGCTCAACACACTTGACTCCAATCACCCTCTGTTCAACAACGTGAACTGACCACCCACTCTGCCAGGTACCTGGTGACAACTGGAGCTGGCTCCATCAAGAGCTGGAAGGCCAGTGAGCTAATTCACCTTTGGGGACAAAAGTCATCCGAAGCACCTGCCTCTTCTCTTGAGGGTAGATTGCTCCATCAGACTGAGCAGTTAGAGAGCTGGGACCAGATTTGTTATGTTTGTTATGGTGTACCTCACTTAGTACCATGTACTCAGAACTTAGTCCTGTGTCTGAAAAATAGCAGGCACAGGAGAAACTTTCTTGCAAGGAATGCTTCTTTCGAAAGGGTCTGTGGATGAGTGAACCAAGTATCCCAAACCAATAGTGGCCAATATTGACAAGTGGTACCACTTCAGAGCATTGTGTCCATGAATGAATACTCAATGCACGCCCTCCCATGCACCTCCCCATCAGCGCCCAGTCATTCTGCACATGGCCCTTTCTAACAGCAACCCCCATAGGTTGGCATTATCATTGCAATCTTACTGTGGCAGCAGGAGAGTTGGGTGGTGAGATAGGCATCAAGACTAGCATCTAGGGGCTGGAGGGGTGGCTTAGTGGTTAAGGCATTTGCCTGCAAAGCAGAAGGACCCAAGTTCGATTCCTCAGTACCCACATAAGGCCAGATGCACAAGGTGGCGCACGTGTCTGGAGTTCGTTTGCAGTGACTAGAGGCCCCAGTGCACCCATTCTCTCTCTCTGTGTCTGCCTCTTTCTCTCTTTCATTCTCTCAAATCAATCAATCAATTAATACATTTTTTTTTGTTTTTCGAGGTAGGATCTCACTCTAGTCCAGGCTGACCTGGAATTTACTATGTAGTCTCAGGGTGGCCTTGAACTCATGGTGATCCTCCGACCTCTGCCTCCCGAGTGCTGGGATTAAAGGCGTGCGCCACCATGCCCGGCAATAAAATATTTTTAAAAGACTAACATCTGAAAGAAACCAACAACAGAGAGAAAGACTGGAAACCTCCTGGCCAAGGGCTACACATAAGGAGCAGAACATGTCCAGGATATACATATACAAGTATGGGAGAAGGTATACACTATGTAAATGCACCATAAATGGTCAAAACTTGGTGGCCCAACACCATTGACTCTTTGACATTTCTCCAGTTCTGGCCTACTATTGGAATTTCTTCTCTAATAAACAATCTCTTCTTCGGTTACTACCCACAATCTTCCTCATTCAGGGACACAAGGACCGGGAAGTCCCAGCAAGAGCCCTACTACAGTGTGGCAGCCTATCAGTACTCAACAGCCATCAAAGCTGTGTCCTTTCCTGCAATCAGTCCCTTGGACACAATCAAGGAGTTAAGGGAAGGGCTGTGGAGGTTGGAAAGGAGAAGGAAGTGAGGGAGGCATGGGCAGTGCCTGCTGTGGAGCCCTGTAGCTGGAGGTAGTGGCTTCCTGTCAAGCATCAAGACGAAGGGTGGTCATGGTGTGTGTGTTGCTGGCTTGGTCCTCTGCACCCATCATCCCTTTGCCAAACAAGCCCTCAGCAGTTGGGATTGGTTGCTGGCTTGCAAGGGCCAGAGTGGCAGGATGGGGCTTGGACCCGGGTGTGTGGGTTTCTTCCTGGGTGGTCAGATTTGCCAGGTGAAACCAGGGTGGGGTCAAGGACCAAGGCTGTTGCACTATAGTTCCCCATCTGATAGGATTGCATCACAAACTCCCCTCTTCCCCTGGAGCCCCACCCTTTACAGGGAAATTGCATATCCTTGGTTAATAATTAATTTGTCATAAGCCCCATCAATACCCCATCAAGGGAGTGACAGAAAGAGGGAGGGTGAGGGGGTAAAGGGTCCAGCCCCGCATCCCAGTGGCCAGCCTCAGCCTTGCTCATCTCGCCCATAATAAATAGGATGAAAGGCACTCCTGATAAATGCCCATGTCAGGGAGAGATTTTACCTTCACTCAGAAACAATGTAATATCTCGGCTATTACCCAAAATAATTTATCAATGTGTAATAGCTTTGTGCAGGCTTCAGATAGGAGGGGAGCTGCGCTATCAGAGATGAATGTAGCCTACCTTCGGCTTTTAATTTTTAATGTTTGCAGCCAGCTTTGCATTAAAGGCCAGGTGTCATATAAAGACTTAATGTAAGAGGGGAGTTCATGAATTCTAATCAAGGGAGAGCTCTCCCTGGCCAGCTGCTGTCACATCCCCGCTCTTCTTATTGATTTTTTGTTTTTGCCCCTTCTGGGTTTTCAGGCTCTGTCTTCTCTTTCCTTCCCATCGCTCCCATCATCCCTTCCCTACCAGGCGCTGGGTCCTTCGCCCAGGTCGCTTCTGTTTCTTCCTATCCTACGAAGGAGGGTCTGGATGGATGGACCCACGGCAAATACTTTATCACTTCTGGACAAGACACCCAGGACCATGTTTCCCCATTCATTCTATTTTTATTGATTCGTTTCTTTTTCATTCATTCTTTGACAACCCATGAGTGGCTCAAATCTGTATATGTGAGATGAAGAAGAAACCTTCAAAGATCATCTTTTCAGCGAGGCCTGAGCACTCGGCTGCCATGTGCACATTCAGTAGTATATGTTTGCACACACACACTCACGTGCACACACAGACACCCTGCCCAGCATTCCTGCTCCCTTCTGTGCCTTAGTTTCCTCAGAAGCACTTATTGATGTCTACAACTATGTGAATTGCTAGGGTTTTGTTACTGTTGTTGATTTGTTGTGCCTTTTTTTGACAGGATTTCATGTTTCCTGAATTGGCCTTGAACTCCATAAGTAGTCAAGGATTGTAAGGTTAAGGGTTTGAGAATAGAAGAGCAAGACAGTTTCTTGGGCCCCCCAAATTAAATTTAATGCCCGGGGAAAAGCAAGACCCAGTCAAGAGGGGGGAAGTTTTAAGGGTTTTCATGGAGGGGAAGGGGTTCTTGCACTGCAAAGGAAGGGACTTGCATGGGATGTGGGGGGAAGGGCTGAACCCCTGCGATTCAAGTCTACATGGTCAGGTTTTCTGAACCACCTATTGAACCCTTTGAGGGAAGTGGAAGGTGGAACAGAAGGGCTTAGTCAGTTTCCATAACAGTAAACAGGTATGAGGCATGCAGAGGAGAAGTAGCTTGCTTAAAATCTAACAAGGATGACCTTCCAATCTTCCTTTTAATGGGACATGCTCCATTCACTAGTGGAGCATGGCCCCACTGAGCTGATGTGATCCACGTGGAGCTGGGATCCAACCCAGAGCTCCATGCATGCTAGTCATGCATTCTACCAACCAAGCTACATCCTCAGCCACAATCGTTTGTGTTAAAAGCCATCTTAAGGGCTGGACAGATTGCCTAGTGGTTAAGGTGCTTGCCTGTAAAGCAGAAGGACCCAAGTTCCATTCCCCAGTACCTATATAAAGCCAGATGCACAAGGTGGCACATATGTCTGGAGTTCATTTGCAATGGCTGGAGGCCCTGGCACGCTCATTCTCTATCTGTCTGCCTTTTTCTTTCTCTCTCACTTTGTCTCAAATAAATAAATTAAGTTAAATTAAATTTAAAAAGATTTGCTTAAGCTGAGTGTGGTGGTACAAACCAGTAATTCTATTCAGCACTTGGGAATCAGAGGCAAGAGGATCATTGCGCGCTTCAAGACCAAAATGGGAAAGGTAAATTCAAGTCCAGCCAGGGTTACACAGCAAGAAGACCTCAAGTAAAAGAAACAAACAAGGGGTTGGAGAGATGGCTCAGCGATTAAGCGCTTACCTGCAGAGCATAATGGCCTGGGTTCCATTTCCCACTGCCCACATAAAGCCAGACACATAAAGTGGTGCATGCTTTTGGAGTTCGTTTGCAGCGGCTAGAGGCCCTGGCCCACCCATTATCTCTCTCTCCTTCCCTTCTCTCTTTTCTCTCTCTTCTTGCAAATAAATAAATAAATTTATTTTTTTTAAAGGAAAGAAAAGAAACAAAGAAGCAAACAATAGTCAGGCTGGGAGATGGCTCAGTGGATAAAGCACTCATTGCTCAAGCTGGAGTGCCTGAGTTCAATCCCCAGACCCCACATCAGAAGCCAGAAACAGGCTTCTATATATAATCCCTGCATGCCGATGTGGCAGCAAGAGGAGGATTTCCCAGAAGCTCCTGGTGAGCACAGCAGCGAAGCAGAGCTAGAAGTCAGAGTGAAAAACCCTGCCTCAAATGAGGTGGACAGGCAAGGACTGATCTGACCTCTACATGTGCACCATGGCAGATTCACTCTCTCTTACACAGGCACATGCACACTCACAAGCATATAATAACATTTTTTTGAGGTAGGGTCTCACTCTAGTCCAGGCTGACCTGGATTCTCTATATAATCTCAGAGTGGAACAATGACATTTTTTGAAGTAGGCGCATTAATCTTTTGCATGTGTATATGTGTGTGTGGTGTGCGTGTGTGCATGCACACACAGGTGTGTGAGTGACCACGCATATGTGCGTGTGTGGAGGACAGAGGTTGACATCGTGTGTCTTTCTTTATCAACATGGGGGTCTCACTGAGCCTGTCCAGCTAGTCCCCTGGTCCTGGAAATCCCCTCCTGTCAACCCCCAAGTTCTGGGGTGACAGGCGGGCCACCATGCCCACCCAGCACTTACGTAGATGCTGGGCATCCAAACTCAGGTCCTGATGCTTGTGCAGCAAGGGTTTTACCCACTGAGCCACTGTCTCCCCAACCCTAAGGGTCAGGAATTTCCGTGCAGTTGACCAGACCTGAGGATCACCTGCCCAAGACTTAATGAACCACGAGAACTCCTGTGACCCATGTACATTCAAATTCCTTTCATTTTTAAAATCTTCTCTTCTCTTGTCAGCTCTCCTTTTCATTGCGAGTCTGCACTGTGCCCCTAATAAACCACCTCTTAATCTCATTTATCAAAGAAATAGTCTTTAGATAAAGACAAGTATGCTAGTGTTAGTTATGCATGGTAGCTCATACCTCTAATCCCAGCACATGGGAGGCCGAAGCAAGTGGAAGACAAGTTCAAGGCCACCCCGTCTCAAAAAAAGTATACAAAACATGTCTATTTAATCTTTAATGTTAGGGTTGGATGGTTGCACAATGGTTAAAGGTGTTTGCTTGCAAAGCCTGCCAGCCAGGGTTCAATTCCATAGTCACACACATAAAGCCAGATGGGCATTCATTTACAGCAGCAAGAGACCTTAGCATGCACACGCGCATGCACACACACACACATAAGAATTTAAAAATCAATTTACTATTTAATGTTAGGTTTAGATGCTATTCTTTGAACAATGTGACTTCAAAAGTCATTTTCCCAGTCCCAGACACTGTATCTTTAACCCTTGTATAAAGGCACATTGAATAAAAAGGGACAGAGGAATGAGTGAATGGACTGTGCACAGATTCTTCCCCAAGCAGATGGGTGTCTTTAACTGATTCCATCAGAATCACTGTTAAGGGTTAGAACAACCAACTAGCAACAAAAGATGGTACAGCTTCCAGGACCTATGGATTCTATGTCCCTCAGGGACAGTCCTGTGCTTGCTGTAGATTTTCATCAGCAGCCCTGGACTGTACCCAGCAGGCATCAGTATCAATCACCCTTTCTCCAAGTATGACAGCCAAATGAACCAGTGGACAGTGCCAACCCTGCCTTAAGAACATTCTAGTCCTGTTGAGGACTCAAGGGCTAACTACTTCCCAAAGGGGACACACAGTTAAAGTGCCAGGAGTCAGGACAAAAGTTATGTGTGCCAGCTGGAGAGATGGCTCAGGGGGTTAAAAAGCCCTTGCCTAGTTCAGATCCCTAGAAGTCATAAAGTCAGACGTGATGACAGTATGAGCATATAGTCCAGGCTGATCCCTAACGTGTTAGTCAAGCACTCTACCAACTGAGCTCCATCCCCAGCCCGATGCAATAGTATTTTAACAAGCAAGAATTTAAAAATATTTATTAATCATAACAATGAATCTATTACATTGATATAAATAGCATCTTTTAAAGAAAAATAACTTTTTCAACATGAGAAAAAAATCTTTTAACTTTAAAAATATTTTGCAAGAAGACAGACAGAGAGAGAGAGAGAAGAGAGAGAGAGAGAGAGAGAGAGAGAGAGAGAGAGAGAGAGAGAGAGAGAACCAGGGCATCTTGCTGCTGCACACGAACACATGAATTTCAGAGGCACGTGCCACCTTTGTGCAACTGTCTTTACTTGGATACTGAAAAATCACGCCTAGGCCAGTAGGTTTAGCCACCAAGCCATCTTCCCAGCCCCAAATGAGAAAATGGAGTGATATCAAGTAGCATTGTTTTGCATTTTCACAAATCTGTAGGGCCTGTTGTACTTTGTATGTGTTTGATGTTTTTTTGAGGCAGGTTCTCACTGTAGCCCAGATTAACCTGGAACCCACCACTCTGTATCCCAGGCTGGCTTTGAACTAATGATGACCCTCCTACCTCAGCCTCTTGAGTGCTGGTATTAAAGGCCTGAGCCACCATACTTCAGATGTTGGTGAACTTAAGAGCCCATTATCAAACTGCTGTATTTGTTAGTATCACCTCTAATCACATTGATCCAGGGCCAGGGGCAGCTGGGTCTCAATCCTTGAACTCTGAGTTCTTATCTCAAGGAAGCTAAAGAATTGATGACTCAGATGGAGAGTGTTTTACACTCTGCATCTGATCTGCATTCACTCCTTGGGGCTCACAAGGATTGGGGAGCTGAAGGGAGGCCAGAGTGAGGTCCCAGTAACATGCTTGGTTATTTTCCTTGAAGTAGCTGGCTCACTTTTTGCTTGAAAGAATAACTTGTCAAATACCCAAATCAATAGCCTAATGTTCTTTCAAAGAAAAATATTATGGGCTGGAGAGATGGCTCATAAGCCCTGGCTATTCCCTGGCCTCTGTTCCTCTTTGTGGGACAGGCACACGTGGCCTTATTAAGCTATTTATGTGAGCTTTGGAGATTCAAGCTTGAGCAGTTTCAGGCCCCTCGGGCCCTCTTGCTTGTGCAAGAAGCACAGTTAACCACTGATCATCTCTCCAGACCATTTGCTTTTGTTTGGGAGGCAGGGTCTTACTCTAGCCCAGACTAACCAGGATCTCACCATGACGATGAGCAAGTTTTGACTTTGCAGTGCCTCTTGGCAGCATCTCTTTGTATCCCAGAGTTAGAAGCTCACACCAAGAGCTGCTTATCAGTAGCTACACAGAAGCCATTGCTGGTGGTTGGGGGAACACACCTGGCCTGGGCCCGTCCCTCCTGCATCAGCCTCACTCCCAGAATCCTCCAGCCCCCATATCCCTGCCAGCACTTACATTTGCCCAACATCAGTAAGAAATGGGAGTGTATTACTATTTCAATCAAATTATAGCAGTTCAAATATATTTAGAATCATCATTGAAATCAATTTTTTATTTTATTTATTCATTTTCAAGCAGAGAAAGAGAGAGAGAGAGAGACAGAGCGTGAGCCAGGGCCACCACCTTGTGGGTCTGGCATATGTGGGTCCTGGGGAATTGAACCCGGGGCCTTAGGCACTGGAGGAAAGTGCCTTAACCGCTGAGCCATCTCTCCAGCCCATTGAAATCAATTTTTAACTACTTATAAGTATGGTAATGTTTGTTGTACTTGTTAATAATTGAAGTCATCTACAAGGGTGTAGATATAAAATATAAGTTCTCTTTCAACGTGTTTAAGAGATCGTGCGTGTGTGTGTGTGTGTGTGTGTGTGTGTGTGTGTGTGTGTGTGTGTGTCCTAGCTTTCATGTTGACAAAACATTCCCCACTTTAATTTTCTTTTGCAATTTTCCAAATGAGAGAGTTCCTAGACTCTAGTTTCTGCTGGGCTATTTTCGGGCTGTGAATCATGTAAACATGGCTGGCATATGTGATTTGGTTTCTGAATTGCAGCTGATTACGGGGCAG
>PVHP010029850.1:0-22064 GCA_004024765.1 Zapus hudsonius
ACAACACAGCTTCATCGAGGTTGTAAAACCCAAACTGCCATCAGCTGAGGATCGATCATTCAGAACACATTCATTTGTTTGGGGGGGACCCCTGGATCAAACCATGACAGGATAGTATTTGATAGTCTGTTAATTTTTGTGGGAAAAATTCATTTTCACTTTTAGTCATAACAAATTAAACCTTAACAACATTCATGGTAGTAAGTTGATAGAATCTATAATCTTAGCAGTAGAACGAACTCTCAGGGGTTTCGTTCTATGGAAACTCACAGATATCTTAAAATGTTTGTTCATGATCGTTGACAATGTATGTTGTCTATTGACCTGCCACTAGGTACCATAATAATGGAGCACATAGATTACTTCACCACATTTAAACATTACAATATTTTGAAAACGGAATAATTTATCCTGAAATTTAATATGCTTTAGGTTATATACTTAAAGGTATCATCTGACTAAGGCGTTCACAGGCTTTTCGACTCTCACAGTGGTTCTGTGATGTCCAAAGGTTTAGAGACCCTTGATATAGAACCCTGTGGTCTCCTACAGGGTTTGCCTGATGTTGTATCTGTGCCAAATGCAATGGGGAATTACTCGGCATATCTAAGCAGAGGTGGGACATGATAGTCCTCGCATTTGGAAAGGTTGCTCTCTTGAGCTGGGCACCGAGGGTGGATGTTGGGGAGGAGAGGTAACTCACAGTCACATAAAATCAGATATCAGGAGACAATTATGGTAACCCAGACAAGAGGCTAAGTGGAAGACGGTAAGAAGGAATTGGACTCAGGACTTACGTGGCAGGATTTCCTGATAGACTGAGTGTGAGGAAGAAGAGTCATAGACTGCCAGGGTTTTTGACCCAAGTAAGAGAACTGTGCAATTTCCCTGACTGAAGAATGAGTAGGCTGTGGATCAAGTGTATATGTTAACAGATAGTGAATAGTTAACAGGAGTGAATGCTTAGGAAACATTTAGATGTATGAGTGCAGAATAAGGCAAGAGGACTTTGGAGCTACATATATATTTTTCATATATATGAAAATGATTTGCATATGTGAAAGTGAGTGTTGAAAACTGTGAATGGGAGGAGATGGTGATTACAGTAGAGAACGGGATCCAGGACCGACCTCGGGATGTCCAGCAAGACCCTAAGATGAAGAAGAGAAAGAAGGAGAAAACCAAAGTATTGTGGTATCCTAAATGCCTTTAAGAAAAAAAAATCAAAGGGTGAAGACCTGCACCACACAGTAGAGCAAGAGAAAAAAGTTCTGAGTAGTTACCACCAAATTCAGAAGCATGGAGGATACTTTTGTCTTCGTAGTGAAGGACAGTGATGGAGGCATCAGTATAAAAGTCTAAATTGTAGTGGGTTTAAAAGAGAATAGCAGCTGGAGATAGTATGTGGGCAAGGTTTTCAAAGATTTTGCTGCAAAATTTTTAAAAATGAGTTGTGTTAGTGAGACAAGTGGTATTAAAAAAACCGGACAGACAAAAACAAAGATTTCATTTTGCATTACTCTACTGTTGTGGTTTGATTGGAAAATGCACCCCAGGCTCGTGTGCTTGAATACTTGGTTCCAAGCTCATGATGCTGTTTGGGAAGGTTATGGAGCTCCAGGGCTTGAGGAGTGGGCCACTAGAGGTGGGCCTTGAGGTTTTATAGTTCCTGTTCTCTCTCTGCCTCCTGTCTGTTGATGTGATAGTGTGACACCAGCCTCTTGCTTCTGCCCCCATGAAACTTCCCCTGTAAGCCAAGAATAAGCCCTCTCTTCTCACATGGTGCTTCTGGCCTGGTATCTGTTCACAACACTGAGAAAGTAACTGTTATAACTCTTAAGATGGAAGGATGAGGAGGGAAGAAGGAAGACTTTCTGGAGGTATGCCTATCAGGTGGTTAGGTGTCAGGATCATCCATGTGCTGAGAAAAGGGTTAGAAGACAATCTCAAGGGGAACCAGGACTGACCTCAGGACCTCCAACAGAACGAGATTGAGGTGAAGAAAAACAGGAGAAACCCCAAGAAATGGTGGTATTCCGAATGCCTTTAGTTTGGTCCATGAAGCAGGAAGCAAAATTATGTTTTGCTGTGAAAATGGAGCAGTAATAGCAATAACAGCAGCTGGTGATGCATAAGGTTGCCTTCTGGGAGACAGTTACTGCTCTGAACACTGTATACATGTTAGACCTAAGCCATGCAAAGCTTAAAGCTCTGGGAGATGGGAATTAATTTCTACAGACAAGGAAACACAAGAGGCAAAAAGAATGAGGTGCCACCGCTCATCGGTGTCAGAGCCTGGACCCAAACCAGGCCTGCATTCCAGAATCTGTTCTCTCAGTCACAATTCCATACTTACTGCTCAGTTCTGGGACTAAACCCACCTACAGAGAAACACCCACTCTTCAATACTGGATCGGAACCCGAGCTACACTAGTAAACCTCAATTCTTTATCTAAGTTATTTTCATTACACAAGGTGTCCCCCATAAACTCATGTGTCCTGAATGCTAAGTCCCCAGCTGGTGGTAGTTTGGGAATTGGAGCCTCCTAGAGGTTTGTTGGGTGCGGGCTTATGGGTGTTATAGTCAGTTTCCCCTTGCTGTTGTCCATCTGTCATTGGCCAGGAGGTGATGCCCAGCCTCTGCTCATGTCATTTTTTCCCCTGCCTCATGGAGCTTCCTTCCCCTCTAGTCTGTAGCCAGACGAACCCTTTCCTCCAATAAGATGCTTTTAGTCAGGTTCTTTGGGCCAGAAATGAGAAGTAACTGTAACAATAAGTATCATCCTACACATAAACAATAAGTATATCATAATCATGGTATGGAAAAAATTAGAACTGATAGCCACATAAACCAAAGGAAAGCAAAATCCTTTGAAAACTATGGAAAATTCTAGTGTTGATAGATCGGTAAGTTAAAATATATTGTAAGTTGAGTTGCTCACATTTATTTATGTCATAACATGATAACGGCTACACATAAGTCTTTGAGTGGATTCTCGAGTCTTTGGAGAAGCGTTTTCAATGGAAGACTTGTGAGCCATCGTTCACCTGGTGTGTCTTCCATGCCATTACTAAAGGGACCTCTTAAGGACAGTACCCATTTCTCATCTTACTACAGAATGGGGATACCATGGTGTCTTCCTTCCTCGGTGGATTAGTCCCAGAAAATGCTGAGCGCCATGCCTGGCTCATAGAACAGAGTCAGCAAACGTCAGTACTAGCAGTAGTTATGTCCCAAGTAATTATCATTTTTGTTGTGGATAGCAATAATAACAAAGATTATTGTTGCAGTCAGCTTTCTAGTTGCTGCGCAAAAAGAACCCAAATAAAAGCGGCTTGTGGAGGAATGGGTTTATTAGGCTTACGGACTCGAGGGGAGACTCCATTCTGGCAGGGAAAACGATGGCATGAGCAGAGGGTGGACATCACCTCCGCCACAGCACTGCAAACAGCGGCAGGAAGGTGTGCCAAACTCTGGCAAGGGGGAGCTGGCTTAGAACCCCATAAGCCCGCCCCCAACAACACAGCTTCATCGAGGATGTAAAACCCAAACTGCCATCAGCTGAGGATCGATCTATCAGAACACATTCAATTGTTTGTGGGGGACCCCTGGATCAAACCATGACAATTATATTTGTTGGTTGTTAGAAATTGGCCTATATGATTTAAAAATAGTTTTGAAAGAGATACACAATAATGGTATATAACTACTTTGTTAATGCATCTCTGAGTCCCAGCAAAATTGTATGTTTGTTCGTTAATAAGAAATGAAGATGATTAAAAAAAAAGAAATGAAAATGATGACTGAACTGTGAGTTCCTATCTGTGGCATCTGTTGCCACAGTAACCAGGAAGTGAGCTGTAAAGGAAGTGAGTAAATTTCATGAGTTTGGCCTCCAGCTCAGTGGTTATGAAAGCCAGAGAAGATGAAGCAGCCAGAGCCTGTGTCATCTGGTGGCGGCTTGTGTCTGGGCGATGACTCAGCTGTAGCTTCTCCCTTAGGGCAGCTGGGAAACGTCTCAGGAGCTGCCTTCACGGAATAATCACTGGAAGATGGGAGAGCGCATATTGCTGAAAGACCTGTGGACTGGCGGGGCTAAGTTGGGACGGACTGGTTAGTGGTGCTGTAGGGGCTTTCAGGAGCCCCTAACTGAGGACGATCCCCTGCATGGAGCAGGTCAGACTCAGCTCTGTCCCGTGGAGTGCAAGACCTCTCTAGGGTGTCTATGACCTTGGGTGTATCACGCACAGACCCGTGACTGCCGGCTCTTGTCATGTACAGAGTTTGGATTTGTTCATCACAGTGTTTCTTTTCTTCTCCTCAGCACTTAGTGAGATGGAATAATATTCAGTGTACATTAAGACTTTGGCTTTTGGATCTAGGCTGCCCGGAGCCAATCCTGACTCTATTGTATAGTACTAAAATAAGTTTAGGCAATTTATCCTTTCTGATCTTGCTGTTTTTTTTTATTTACCTCTAAAATAGAGGTGGAAATGATCTCCCCCACATAAACTTTTATGAGTATTCAATGAGTTATATATTTCATCTAATGTATGATATACATTTTCTACATCTGAAATTAAGATGTGTTTCAAAATCTACAAATATAATTAGCAACATTTTTTTCTTTCTTTGTAGGACATGAATACGGATGCGCCTTAGAATCAGTGGTGGCTTTTATTTGTGCGAATGTGGCATTTGTACAACACTAAAACATGGGTTGACGATATCAAATGTTATAGCAGCATTATCATTTATTTGGCTTTATGATTATAAGCAGACTAGAACAACCCCACCACACAGTTACAGATGCATTTATTGCAACCATCCTGTTCTTGTATTGTGTGAGCCTTTAGAAGTGAAATTAAAACCTAGTAAAGAGCCAGAATTTCAGAGAGTCACATGACATGTGGGTTCTCTGCAGCCTCCAAGGTGGTTATTGTTTCTTTCAAAGTTACCTTTTTTGGATAGACTCATCTCTCAGCCTTCCAGATCTCCGATGTCTGGTCTCTAATTGCCTTTATTATGACAGGAAACCCATTCCAAATCCTAGCTTCTCCTCACTGACTGCCAGGGATAATCTTTTCCTTTTTAGTCAACTAATTCTATTCTTGTCTACTTCCTGGACTTCTCTTTAAAATGATGAGTTTTACCATTCCAGTTTCTGTCTACCACCATCTGTCTTTCTAGCATCCTTCCTCAGTTCTCCAAAAACACAGATCCATTCTTTCCCTGAGGAACTTCTGCACCCCATACATGTTTCCCTGAGTCTTTATTGCCTCCTGTGGGAGTCTGTGATGTCACATTCCAAAGTAAGCAAAACGATTAGAGGGAATTATGTGACTGTCTTGGTTCTACCACTGTGGATCTGTGTTCTCCGGTTAGGATGGGGCCTCCACACTGGCCAAGGCTCTCACACGGGTTCCTGGTCTGTGTTGTACCCTAGGCTGCTGCTCTTCCATGTTGTCCACCCATCCTCTCACGCTCTCTTTCCTCTGAACATCTGACCTCCTTTAAAAGCCATAAAGAGGCTGCAAAGTATGATTGAAAATATATTAAACTGGTAGTTAGGAGACCTGGGATGGCTGAACAGTCATGTGATTTGTTTGTCCTTGTGGAAGCAGAAAATGTGATTCTACCTTCATATGGGTCTGAGAGTTTCCATGATCTAAATGAAAGGAGTTAGTTTTCTGGGGTGTTAGTGTTTTGATTACTTCATGTGTATTTTGAGAGAGGATGATGGTCTCAGTGGCCTCCGAGATTCTGGCTTAAATTTCTGTGATTTTATGGTTTCATTTAAGTGTTTAATAGATGATCCCAAACTAGTTTTAATTTGCAAATGTAGATTACTTCTGCCGATATCATTTGTTTGGTAAGGCAGGAAAATCCTCCTAGGCCATAGAAACCAAGAAGTTGTGTCGTCATTTTGTAATGGCAACTTTATTCTCTTTCTATTGCATTATTCTTAAATGAGTGAAAAATTTCCACGGGCGGGCCTGACCTCACATCTATAGGGAGGAGGCAGTGTTTGAAGAAATTTTAGTGCTTGTCACTGCCCTAGAGTTGATGCAGACTGTGCCTTGAGCCCCGTCTGGGGCTTCTGGGGCTGGGGTGTGTTTCCTGAGCAAAGCCTATCCTGAAGAATGGGCTCTGCTTGAGGGAGACCATCATTTCTAGGAAATGAGACACGCTCTGGGTGCTGCCTACTTGGGTCCGTCTTGAAAACGATCATTTGGCAGGTTAACTTGGGATTTGCCAATAAAGTGGGATTGCCTGAATGGTCCTGCCTGTTGAGGCTTTCCCATCTGTGGTCGCTTTTACACTTCTAGCCTCCGAGCATTATCTCCAGATGCTAGAATTCCAGGGCACCGCATGCTCTCGGCTTAGGGCCAAGTTCGCGTCTTGGCATCATCAGATTAGAGGGAAGAACTTGGAGTTGGCAGATGAAGACCGCAGCTTTCACAGCTGAGTTGTAAATTGTAGCCTCGTCAATACCGTTGTTTGGGGATAAAAAAGAAAGATGGTTGTTCTGTCCATTGGACATAGTATCAAAATCACTCGGAAAGCTTTGTCCAAATCTCTGTCTAATGTGCAGTTCATTACGGTTATATCTCTCTTCGGTGCTGGGAACCAGGCCTGCTGCTGTATTATTCTAGTGCAAGACAGTCCTGATAAAAATAAAAATAACATAGATCAAAGGAGTGAGGGGAACATGAAATGGGTTGGTTAATGGAGAAGTCTTCGCTTTTCCAGAGAGCTGGTTGAATCTAATAATTTCTCTTCCTGATTCTGGGTGGATATCACCTTAGCAAGACCTCAGGTAGTCAACCAGGACTGCCTGGGATTCATGTCTTTGAGGCTACTTTATTTTGCTTTGTATTTTCCATAGAATCATCTCTGCGCCTGTGCAAGAAGGGACAGTAGCTCCTGTGCCTGTGTTTGAGTGTGTTGTCTCTGTCTCATTGTCCTGTTGAAAAGCTAGAAATTTCTCGCAATTGGTAATGAGAAATGCAATTATCTAGAAATAGAAGATTACAATAAACCCCAGAATTTTTTTAAAAAAGGCGCATGAGGTGGCATGCTGTCCTTCGTCTTCTGAGCATGGCATCATTGTGTATTTTTTTTGGGGGGGGAGCAGGTGGGTTTCAAGGTAGGGTCTCGCTCTAGCCCAGGCTGACCTGGAGTTCACTATGTAGTCTCAGGGTGGCCTGAACTCACAGCAATCCTCCTACCTCTGTGTGGGGATTAAAGGCGTGCGCCACCACGCCTGGCTCGTGTATTCTTGATCTCGAAGTGGTCACGATTACCTGCACAAGATTGGCCCTGACACCATCCTGTCATGGCGGAGGAGGCCCATCATGGTAGCTCGGGGTTAGGGACTCTTGAAGCCCTACATTTCCTGAGTAGGAAGTTAATGAGTCATTGGGGAGAAGAAGGGGAGCAAGGAGGGTGGGAGGGGAAGAGAGGGCTGACGGAGTATGGTACATTCCATCCATGTTGGGAAACGTCATACTGAAATCCATTGTTATGCGTAATTAACTTATGCTAAAGAAAAATGGTAGACATTTAGGACTAGGATTTCTGGCTACCCAAAACATTCTTGTTGACTATTTCAGCCTGTGTGCTTGTGTCATTCTCAGTTTGTACACATTCTTGCCCTGCTCTATGTACCTCACACCAAGAATCCTTGCAGATACTGGAGTTGCCAGACGGAGCATATTGTCCCTTTGAAGTGCACATTAGGAGCCCAGCAGGCTCCCTATTTTATTTACATACAAGGGCTGGACAAAGGGGCCGAGCAGCTGCTATTGGCCTTGTGTGCTAAACTCTCTCACTTTTGCTGTTTTGTTTTTTTTTTTCTAAATGTTGTAGGCTTTCTCATCTTTGGTGTTAGGAATGAGAGATGCGGGTTTGAAAATAGTACACACAGACACACACAAATAAATAAAATAATTTTTTAAAAAGAAAAAAGAGATAGAACAAAGCTCCCTATAAACGTGTAAGATGGACTCAAGAAATCCCTGGCCAGCACTCAGGACTGCAGTGGCTTTTATGGGTTTAGAATGAGTCTGTGTGATGACTTACGGAAATCAGGCATCAGACAGGTAGAGGGGTGAGAGGTCTACTTAGACTCGTTCTAGGGGGGTTGATTGGTGAAGAGATAAGATAAGGCTCTACTGGAGCCCACCAAAACTCTAAGGAATTTGGGAGGGATCAAGAAGTGAGGAATAAAATGGGCAAAGACCGGTGGTCAGCTGGTACCTCTGAGTCAGCAGCCACTACCTTGAAAATTTTTCTCAGACTTACAGGTGGAATTGTGTCACTGCTGCATTGGTTAGGAGTCAGGGTAGATCAGTGTTTTCCTCTCCTTGGGGGCCTGTGACTAAACTGACCACAATACCAGCTTCCTGGATCTCAATCTCTCAAGACCACCAACAGCCACAATACGTTGAATTTTAGAGTACTTTTCCATCATGCGGAAGACACAAGTGCCTCATCTCCCTTAGAAACCTGGGCGGGTACCTGGCCTCTTGGGTACTTGTCTGGCCTGGTTTAGGAAAAAATTCCACTCTCATTCCAGTTAAATCTGGCAGACTTTCACCTGCCTCTCTAGAGACTGACCTTCAGCTCAGCCCGAGGTTCATTTTGTCAGCCTTAAATCAAGGGCTTTGTCAGGGAAGTGACTGGAGTCGATCAATACACCAGCCAAAAAGCAAGAGCTTCTCCTGAAGTTCTGAATCGTTTGCTCAGCTGATGGAAGGGGCACAAAGAAGGCAGTTTTCCTCCAGTGGCTTTGCACATTCATCCTAATCAAAGTTCCTTTTTTTCCTCATCAACTATAAAGCTACATTTTACATATATTAATTTCCAAATTATCCACTGTTATTTACAGAAGAGAATGTAATTTCCAAATGGAAAAACAGAGGTAGAATTTGTGAATATTAAATAAACACTTCACCATGTTTCCTTAGATTTGTAAAGTCTGTATCAGAGCTTCCTCTGCTATAATACCCGTTATTCGGTCTCTTTGCTGTTCTCTCTGCAAAAGGCCAGATTTCCCCAACCAACGTTTGTGTGTGGTTATCACCATACAGAGCTCCCTGGGGTGCCATCAATCTCTTTCTGTGTTCCTAGATGATGGAGTCCCTTGTTCTTTTTTTAATCTTTATTATGAATAAGTGTGTATACATTGTATGATCAAATCTTATTAATGTGTCCCCGTTTTCCTCCTCCCTGTCCCCTACCCTGTGGGGTCCTTCCTCCACGTGCATAATGGATCTGTCCATAGGTTAGGGGGTTATGAACTGCACCAGAGGCAGACAGTTTTTCTTTCTTTCCCCTTTGTGTATTGTTACTGAGGGGGGCCATGTCTCTGGGTATTCTCCCTCACCATGGTTCTTACATTCTTTCCACCCCCTCTTCCACTCAGTTCCTTGAGTCATGGTGGGTGAGTTTTGAGTCTGCTTTGTTGTTGAGATCTTAAGTATCTCTGGAATTTTGCCCTGGGTTGTGTTGGGTATCATTGGTGTCTGTTTCCATTGACCTTTTATGGGTTATCAGACTTGCTGTGGTGATAGGTCTCCTGTTTGTCTCATCACTTTCTCATAAGTTTCATTTGGGCCCTGTGTGAAGACTAGGTGTGGTTTGTCTCCTGCCAGGTCATTGGTGGAATTGAGTTGTGACAGGCTCTCTTACTACCTTCTGAAAAAATACACACAGGATCTTCACCAGAGTGAGATCAATATAGGTTAAATGAGACAACATTGCTCTTTTGGCTACCTCCTAATGGGTGTAGCATCTCTGTAGCTCTCTGGTAGTGGGAAATTCCCTTAGGAGCCAGAGATCTTGGTCCCCATAGGTTTTTGCCATGGATCCCAGTTCCAGTTAAGGATTCCTTGTCACTAAGCTAATTTCTTAGCCAATCATTAAGCTGTTGATTAAGCGCCACTATTGTACAAATGAGCATTACTTGACTTGCTGGTCTCTTCCATATAACAGTGTGTTCATCATTCTTGTGACAACTATCTATATTGTATATCAATGGTCTCTGCTTCCTCCAAATATCATTGACCAATTTCCCCTGGCAGCTCATGCAACACCTTCCATTTCTACACATGCCACCATCTGGGAGCTGGTTACCATTCTGGATCTAGCAGGATTTCTTGGTGTTTTCGATGACCCTCTGAGATTTCTTCAGCAATAGGGTCTTACCTTAGGCCTGAGACAAGTATTTAAGAGCTTTGACAAAAGTCTGTCACATTTTGGGGACCTCATGGGTCTCTTTGATCAACAGTTTAGTGTGGGAAGGAACCAATAACTGGGGCAGGGAGATGTAGGCCTGAGCAATTATTCTTCAGGTTAGGTTTCCTCCCATTCTGTTCATGGCCCCTCATACCAGGTGGTGCCCTCAGCTTCCTCGGGAGCTTACTGTATAAAAGCTAGGGTTCTATGGTGTCAATTCATTATTAGTTTAGTTTACTATATGAGTCGCCCCACCCTCCCATCCCCTCACCCTTCCATTCTCCCACCCCCCAAACTCATTCCATTCCCATTTACAAGCGTTCTGTTCACTGATGGATCTTCTTAATGTTCTGGTTTAACATGGTTAGGAAACATATGAGGATATTTCTCTTGTGTGTGGTCACTAAGAATGATCTACTCCAAGTCCAACCATCTTTTTTTAAATTTCATTATGTCATTTTTCCTTTCAGCTGCGTAGAATTCCATAGTGTATATGTACCACAACTTGATATCCATTCGTCCCATGGTGGGCATTTGGGTTGATTCCAGTTTGTCACTATTATAAATTGAGCTGCTATAAACAAGGTTGAGCAAATGTCTCTGTACTTTGGTGAGGAAACTTGGGGGTAGCTGCCCAGTAGGGGGATAGCTGGGTCCACCGGTAGTTCTATAACCATCCTGTTCAGGAGCCTCCACACTGCTTTCCATAGTGGTTGTACAAGTTTGCATTCCCACCAGCAGTGAATGAGGGTTCCTTTTTCCCCACATCCTCACCAGCATCTATTGTTGGTAGATTTTTTTCATGACTGTCATTCTGACTAGAGTAAGTGGAATCTTATTGTTTTGATTTGCATTTCTCAGATGATTAGTGACATTGACCATTTTCTCAAACAAGAGTTGGCCATTTGTATTTTTTCCTCTGTGAGTTCCCTGTTGAGGTCAGTTCCCCATTTTGTGAGAGGACTATTTGATACTTTTTCATTTAATTTTTTGAGTTCTTTGTACATTCTAGATATTAGACCTCTATCCATACTGTAACTGGCAAAGATTAACTCCCAGGTTGATGGTGGTCTATTGGCTTTGAGTATGGTACGCTTGTCTGTACAGAAGCTTTTTAGCTTGATGAGATCCCATTGGTTAAGTGATTGTTACAGTTTCTGGGCAATCAGAGGTTTGTTCAGGAAGTTTTTTCCTATTCCTATCTCATAGAGAGGTCTCCCAATTTTTTTCTTCCAGGGTTTTCAGAGTTTCAGGTCTTATGTTGGGGTCTTTGATACATTTGGAGTTGATTTTTGTGCATGGTGAGAGGGTCTAGTTTCATTTTCTTGCAAATATTTATCCAATTTGTCCAGCACCATTTGTTAAAGATGCTATCTTTACACCTTGTTCTTATGTAAATGCTTTCAAATATGTTTTTTAACATTTTTATTATCTTAAAATTATATATACTAACACCACAATATGCTCAGTATCATAAGTTATTAGATAAAGCCATTGAAACTAGGATGGCAATTGTGAAAACATATTTGACATGCAGAAAAGGGAATGTCAAATATGTTTTAACAATTGTAAAAGAAAATATTTGTTTCACTTCTTTCTTTTAACTTCTTATACTTTCTTTCTTAATTACTTATTATTTTGCAATTCCTATGTAATGTAGAAAAATGTAGGTGCTGGTGATGATGGACATTTTTTAGCCTAGTGAACCAGTGAGCGTATTGTGGTCTCTGCCCAGTGTATGAGTGTGGGGTTACTTACAGCACCGTGTGTGACTCGAAGGAAGGCAACGGCGTGATGGAAGTCCACCCCAACATGAGTGACAGGTTGTGAAAGCTGCATCTCTGGAGATCCCTGCATAGTCTGCAGGCTGCTTAATAGGTGTAGGCATCTTCGCTGTTTGCTGCTTACGCAAAGTGGCCCTGTGAATCTTCTAAGTTTCAATTACTTCCTGAACTTTGTACATTTCATTCAATCCCCGAGTCTTATGAAAACAGTCACTGACACTATGAACAACCTCTATCGTGTATCTGTTAACACGCAGCCAATTATCAGCCTTCACTGAAGTTTGAAGGAAACAGCTACACAACCTTGAACCTTTTCTTCCAACGCTTATGTTCTTTTATCACCTCTTCTCTGATGTCCCCTGAGTCTTAGAGGGGGAGTTACAGTTTTATTGTCAGGATTGTGACTGGTTATGAATCTATACAGTATCTACAGCAGCCCATTGCAAAAATGAAGTTGACCTGCACAACTAAGGCTGACAGCAATAGTAATCTATGGGCATAAACACAAATGTTTCAAAAGCGATTTGATAGACACACGTATCCATTTAACAGAAGAATAGCAGTTGCTTCCCCAGCCAGGCATTCTATCGTGATTGATTGATAGAAATACATTCATGTCTATGACATAAAACAGGTTCAAGACATAGATTTTCATTAGTAGGTTTACGCCTTAATGTACTGGGGAGACTGCTACACTATGCTGGAGGAAAAGATTACCATCTTGCCTCGTTTCATCATTATGTTTGAAGTGTGCTAGGAATTCTTGATAAATATCTGGAATTTGATTTCTATTATAAATCATCAAAGAGAGTTGCTATTTAAGATTCAGAGTGTAAAGCTTTATCAGAATTTTTTTTCCTTGTCATTCTGTATCATTTTCAGATCCTGAGATAAAATTTTTCCATTGCTTTATTAATGTGATGAAATTTTAGAGGGTGTCTTTGGTGTATTGTTAAAATAAACCCTGTGTAACTGTGGTTTGTATTTGGTAATCTCGATTTCTTGATTTAAGGTTGTAAATTTTTCTTTTATGAAGTTTAGTCTTCCTATTGTTATTGATTTTGACTGAAAGACATCATGGTCACATGACCACTACTTTGAAATTAGATTTTGGAAAGTCATCACTTGTGCCTGATAACTTGCTAAGTGTTAAGAGATCAAGGCTGTTAATTGTATCTATCACTATTTTTATTTGCTTAGCTTATTGATTTTTGGTAGAGATGCACTATTTATTGCCTAACATTTTAATGATTAATTTTGTTAAATTTCTGGTTTTATCTGATATATGTTATGTGCATTCAGCCTCCTGATTATACCCATTACCGACCTTAAGAAATAAACCTTAATTATACGCACATTTCAAGTCTTCCGTGTGTCCATCACCTTCCCTTTAATTGAAATTACCATTAAGTCTATGCATTTCTTCATATTTATATCAAGTAAATGAAATTCCTGAAAATAGAATGTGTCTTTGAAAGTCTTTAGTTTTAATTTGAATTGTCCCGATGACAAAGAAAATTGTCTTTTATATATTTATTAGCCACTTGGAATTGATCTTCCATTTATTTACTGCCCCTTTGACCCTAAATTGGTAAAAATAAATAAATAAATAAAAACATGGTGACTGACACAATTAACCTTTGATTTCTGTGATGTGCTCACTCATTCTGGCTTTGCATTCGAGCCTCTACCCCATGCGTGGTGTGTATGCATGCGTTTATGCATTTTGCGTGTCTGTGGGTACAGATGTGTATGTGATGCACATTTGTGCGCATATGGAGGCCAGTGGGTGACTTTGGGAACCTCTTCTGTCATCCTCCACATTACTCGTGAGACAGGGACTCTCATTCAACCTAGAGCTCACTGATTCAGCGAGGCCAGCTAGCCAACTTGCCCTGGGGATTCACCTGTCTTTACCTCGTGAGCACTTAGGTTACAGGCAAGAACCAACATGCTTGGCATTTCCATGGATGTGGGGCCGGGGATCTGAACTCAGCCTTCACGCTGGTGAGACAGGTATCTTAATGACGAAGTCATGGATCAAGCCCAGCTTCCTGCATTTCATTACATGTGCATGTGTGTGTGTGTAGCAGGTGTGTGTGTGTTGTGTGTATGTACAGGGTATGTTCGTGTGTGTGGAGATGCCCTCGCCCATGTCACATGCAGAGGCTAGAGGAGCTCATTGGTTGTTCTTCTATCACACAGCTGCGTGTTTCCTCGAGACGTGGTCTCTCACTGAGCTTGGAGCTGCCATTGCTTCCTACAGAACTGGGCTTACAGGTGTACATAGCCGTGCCCAGCTGTTTACATGGGGAACAAAAGTCAGGGTGAATCAGGCCCTCGAGACCCTCATGCTTGCATGGCAAGTGCTCTTACCTGCTGAGCAATATCCCCAGTCCCCTGCTTAGTAGCCCCCTCCCAGGTCACACATGTTTATTAGGAAGAAGAAGAGAGGAAGGAGTTCTGTTGCCCAGGTTCCCTCAACAGCAATCTCCAAGGCTCTGCCCAGCAGTGAGGCTAGGGAGGCACAAAGCCAAGGAAGGAGGAGTACATGTGCCTCCTGGTGGCCTGGTCCTGACCCAGTCTGCTTCTCCAGCTCTCGCCCTGTGCAGGCTCAGGCATCAAAGGCTCCTGGACTTGGTTCTGCCTCTTCACCACAAGCACCAAACACCCTCTGTCCTGACACAGTTACCAGCAGCGTGTATTCTCCAGGGACCACAGTGCAGCCTTAGGTGCTCTGCTTACGAGTTCTTAATGGCATTGTAATAGCACGAATAATTTTAATGTACCTGAATCTTAAAAGCTTTGTGCTTTTTCTTTAAGAAGTATTTTTTTCATATTCCACTATCATAAGGATACTCTTAACAGTTATCCAATGATGTTTTATTGTGTTCTTCAGATTTAGAATTTTTTGTATGTGTATGCTATGCATGCATGTGTGTGTTTGTTTCTATTTTTTAAAAGTCTGTGGTCACCTCCTGTTGTTCTTCTCCTCTGTGTGCACGAGTGCATGTTTGTATGTGTGTGGGTGCGTGTGTTTGAGACATTCATGCACGTGTGTGGATGTGCATGTGTAGGTCAGTGGGCAACCTTGGATATCATTACTCAGATGCTCAGATCCTCATGCTTTGGAGGCAAGGACATTACCAACTGAGCTATTTCCTCAGCCTTTTCTCATCCCTTTTTAAAACATGATATTTTTTGTCATTATTGGTAACAGTGGTTGTTTTTTTTTTCATTAGTTTTGGTAAGGATTCTATAAAAAAACTAAAACTTTTTCAATGTATTTGATATATAATTTTGCTTTGAGTGATTTCGTGTTTTGATTGCTGATTTTTGATGTCTGCTTGACAGGTTTCTCTGTGTCTTGGAAGTTCGGTTTGAAGGCTCGTGTCTAAAGGATGATAAAAGAAATGATTTGTCCATTCCTCTGAACCTCGTGTGCTTTGCAGTTGTCTCAGCTGGTCCTTGCAGAACTCCTAGAGTTTAGGGCAGAAGTAAATCTTATAATAGTGTGCAGGGGTTCCTCACCTGATTAATATGGATTCTGCAAACCTTGTGAATAAGGATGGACTGAGCTCTGGGATTTGAAGCTGGGCCTTAACTCACATCTGTATCCCTGTTTCTCCGCCACGGATGCTTGTCTCAGCTTTCCTTAACCATCTGAAGGCACACCGCAGTCTATTTCTGACTTGCAGGCATGGCTCTGGCTTTCTGAATGATGGGGCTACTCAACTCTGAGCTCTTCAGTGACACACTCCACATACCCCCTTCCTGTTTGTCTCTGGAACAAGGCCACGGCAGTCTCAGTGTTTCGGACAGTCCGTACCACTTTGTTGTTCCCATTTCTGTTTCTGCAAGATGTTCTGTGAACCTATAACGATAGGAATCCTATTGAGTCGCATTTAATAGTTTTGGAAACATGGTTGGAAATACCCCATCCTTGTTTTAATAATTTTTTTTCAGCTAATTACCACATTTTTAGTAACCCATCTTTTTCCTATTTATTGACAATAATTAATATATTGTATATTGGCAAGTCTTATGATGGTATCCCCATTTCCTTCCTCCCTGTCGCCAACCCCTGGGGGCCTTCGTGAGTGGGCTTGCTGGACCAGTCCGTGGTATCAGGAGTTCTAGATTATATGAGAGGTAGCTAGTTTTTTTCTCCTTCACCATGGCTCTTACAACCTTTCCACCCCCCTCTTCTGCTTAGATCACCTGAGTCATGGAGGGTGAATTTTAGGTCAGCTTTACTGTGGAGGTCTTAGAGTCTTGGGATTTCTGTTTTAGATTGTGTTGGGTATCCTCAATATCGGTCTCGTTATCCTTTCCCAGATTATCTGACTTGCTGTGGAGGTAGGTCTCTTGCTCCTCTCGACACTTCCTCAAAGGTTTTGTTTAGGCTCCATGCCTTAAATTAGGGGTGGCTCATCTCCTGCCTGGGTGACAGGCAACATCTCTGGTCCTGTTGGTTGGATTGGGTTGTCCATGGTTCTGGCTAGCTTCTGAAACATACAAACAGAATCTCCAACAGAGTGTGATCAGTATGGGTTAAATGAGATGAACTTTGTTAATTTGGTGAGATTCTAATTGGGCAAAGCCTCTCTGTAAATATCTGGTCACTGGGGGTGGAGCCCAGGTTCTTGGTGCTCATATGGGATTACCATGGATTCCCAGTTCCAGTTAAGGGTTACCTGCCTCTGAGTGGATCTCTTAGCCAATTAATAAGGCATTGATTACCCACCTAGGATTATTAGTGCCACTCTTGCACAGATGAGCACTTCTTGATGCTACTGGTCTCTACCGTATAGTAGTGTCTTCAACATTCTCGGAGCACCAGTCAGTGTTGTATATCAGTGACCTCTGTGTTCTCAGAAGATCTTTGTCAGTTTCCCCCGGCAGCTCATGTAACGCCTTCCAGCACTAAAATCTGGGGGCTGGTTACCATTCTGGATTAAGCAGGGTCTCTCGGTGTTGTATGATGACAGTCTGTGGTATCTTCTTCAGCAATAGGATCTTACCTTTTGCCTGGGGTGAGTATTCAAGAGCTTTGACATAAGCCTGTCTTATTTTGGGGGACTCTGTGGGTCTCTTGGATCAACAGCTCAGTTTGGGAAGTAACCAATGACTGGGACTGGGAGTTACAGGCCAGAGCAATTTGTCTGAGTTTAGGCTACTTCCTGTCCTATTCAGGGCCTCTCTTACCTGATGATGCCCACAAGTTCCTTGAGAGTTTACTGCATGGAAATAAGGATTTTATGGTATCCTTCATTATTGGTTTAGATTGGTGTGTAAGTCCTCTGCCTGCTGCTTCCTCACCCCACCCCCAAATTCCTTCCAACCCCTTTGTCTACCTCTCAATTCATCTGACAGGTTTTCTTACTGTTCAGGCTTAACCTGGTTAGGAACCAGGGAGAATGGAGAATATGTGGCACTTGACTCTCTGTTCTTGTGTGTGGTTGCTAAGAATGATCTGCTCCAAGTTCATCCACTTTTCTTTTTTTTTTATTGTCCATAATGAGTTACATTATTTAATGGGTAAACAATGAGTTGTTATCCCCATTTCAATGCCCCTCTTCCCCATCCCCAGTCAGCTGGATATCCTCCTCTGTAGGAAGTCTGGATCAGTCCATGGGGCAGGGGGCCATGGATAGCCTAAGAGTCAGCCCAGTTCCGCCGGTCCTAGTATGTTGTTACTGGGGGGTGTCATGCCTCTGGATAATCTCCCCCACCACGGCTCTCACAATCTTTCCGCCCCCTCTTCTGCTCAGATCCCTGAGTCATGGTAGGTGAGTATTAAGGCTGCTTTATTTTGAGAACTTAGGGGTCCCTGTACTTCTGCTTTAGATTGTATCAAAAATCATTGGTGTCTGTCTCACTGGCTTGTCCTGTGTTGACTGATTGGCTGTCACTATGGGTCACTTGTTCATCCCATCATTCTCTGCGGGGTTTCATATGGATCCTCCACGGTGGCTCATCATCATACCAACGGCCTGCGGTACGTTGGTAGGGTTTCATCCATTTTTATTTAAATTTCATTATGTCCTTTTTCCTTTCAGCTGAGTAGAATTCCATAGTATATATTTACCACAACTTTGAGATCCATTCTTCCAGTGATGGGCATTTGGGTTGATTCCAATTTTTAGCTATTCTGGTCTTATGTTTAGGTCTTTAATCCACTTAGAGTTGAGTTTTGTGCATGGTGAGAGTAGTGGATATAGTTTCATTGTTTTACACATATTTAGCCAATTTTTCCAGCACCATTTGTTGGCACCTACTCGAGCTTAGGACAGGGTCTTCAGTTCTGTTCCATTGGTTTGTCTGTCTGCTTCTTTGCCAGTGCCGTGCTGTTTTTGTTACTATGGCTTTGTAGTATATCTTTATATCTGGTATGGTGATACCTCCTGAGGAACTTCTTTTATTCAGGATAGTTTTGGATATCCAAGGCCTTTTCCCCTTCCAAATAAATTTCGAGATTATTTTTTCTATGTCTGCAAAGAATGAAGCTGGTATTTTATTGGAATTGCACTGAATCTGTATGTAGCTTTTGGAAGTATTGCCATTTTCATGATATTAATTCTACGAATCCAGGAGCATGGGAGGTCTTTCCATCTCTTCACATCTTCCTCGATTTCCTTCTTAGTGCGCTTATGTTTTCATTATACAAGACTTTCTCATCCTTGGTTAGTTTATTCCAAGGTATTTGAATTTTTCGAGGTTATTCATAACCCACATTTTGAATGGAAAGGTTGTTTGTCAGGTTCAGTTCAGCCTCGTCTCCAGGCTCCCCTCCCAGCCCAGATCCTTCAGGTGTGTCTAGTTGCAACGTGACGTGTTGTGACTGCCACCTAGAGACAGGAACCAGTACTTTGACTTATAGGCTACTTTTCATTCTTCCCTTTCATTAATTGTTCACTGGGCTTTTTAAATCTACACATGTAAAAAGGAGACGAAAAGTTGTATACATAGCATATTCCTGGAATTCTAAACTTCTTGGTATCTTTATCCTAAGAAAACAGAAGTGAGTGAAAAGTCCTGTCTATATTGTTTGCTGAGACTCTGTCTCACTTATTAAAGCCCCCAAATGCTATCAGCCTCTAACTGGTCAATTTTCCTGGAAATTTACCACATATACTCATTCTCCACGGCCACAACAATGCTGTGTGACAAATCACGCCAGAATTCAATAATTTTCAATAACAAGCAATTTTTTTTGCATAGCTGTAAATATAATTGTGGTCCATCTGAGCTAGATTACATTCTTCCAAGCTCGGCTTGCCTGCCTACGGTGGCTAGGGTTTTGTAACCTCTGGGTTAGAGCTGAGTAAGGAGCAGATACTTAGGATGTGTTCTTGTTTGAAATAATGGGAGAACAAGAGACAAGCCAAACTGTCACATCATGCCTGACCGTATTCTTCTAGCCCAAGGAAACCATGTGGCCAAGTCAAAAGCCAGAGGAATCCCTACAGCCCATTGGAAAGAGGTGGAAGTGACCCCAGTCATCCATATTTGCATATAAAATAATTAGATGAGATCAGTCAAGTCCTTGTAGAAGAATTTCATACTAGAAAGTTAGCACTGAAAGCTTCTTACATGTCAAGGATAAGTGTCCCGAGAAGCCCTTTGAGGATGGAAGCATGCTGTTCATTTCCATATACCCAATGCTTAATTCAGTGCTTGTCTCAATGAAAGAGGCTGCTGAGTATAGTAACAAATGCTAGGGGACTCATAAAGGGAAGGAATTTGCTTGTCACAGTTCTGGAGCCTCAGGACATCCAGCACATCGAGTATCTGGGGAGGGTACCTTTCCTCGTCGTAGATGCTTCTTATGGGCCTGCACATTGGGAGGGATCAGCTAGTTTATTGGCATCTCTTATAAGACACTGATTTCTTGCCCATCCAATGCCCCCTCCATTCTAATATCATACTGGGGGCAAGGATTTTAACACATTAATGGAGTTCTTAAGCACTCAGACCATAGGAGTAAGAAATTAGTGAGCACAGAGTTGAGATTTTCAAGATTTTTTTTGGTCTTGTTTTTCCAAGGTAGGGTCTCGCTCTAGCCCACACTGACCTAGAATTCACTCTGTAGTCTCAGGATGGCGTCAAACCACGGGAACCTCCTACCTCTGCCTCCTAAGTGCTGGGGTTACAGGCATGTGCCACCACTCCCAGCTGAGATTTCTCAACTTTTAAATCTTGGTAATTGTTATATTTTTGCTTCAGAAAATCACAACTGTTTTGCCCGATGTTAGATCTGGTATTTTTCCAGTAGCTGCCCCGTATTATATTTTCTGGGTAGGGAAATTCTTCTCCTTTCTGCACATACATCGGATAGCAGTGGATTGAGGCATTAAATGGACACTTAGCCTCTCCGTGGCCTCTTTCTGTTTGAAGACTCAGGATGGACCCTCTACCCAAAACTGAATTCTGATGCTGACACACAAATGACCTGCATACTAAGGGTAGGGAGCAGAGACTGTCCCCAGTGAGACATATGGAAACCTCCAACTTAACTTGGACTTGGATGTTACTCAGTAACCTTTATATTCTGTTCCAATACCTGGTGAGCTCTTATTAATATTCCAGCAATAAAAGCAGAAAGGCAGTATCTCCTTCCATAGCCTGCTGCTCAGGGATTCTATTTTTGTCACCCTTCTGAGATGGGGGTGCATTTTGTGCCACCTATTATGATGGCGGCCTTGGCAAAAATATTTATTTAAGGAGGAGATGAATTAAGCTTTGCTGGGTGTTGGCTTTATACTGACCTCTTTTATCAGTTTGTTGATAGTCATAATTATATCTGTCACACCCTTATAGGTATAATTATAAAAATGAGTAATTTTAAATCTCACACGCAGATTTCTAGTAGACGGTAGATGCTATTCCCAAAAGGCATCAATTTTGCAGGAAGGTTGATTCAGGTAGCTCCTTTTTAAGCTTGGAATTGACTAGGGTTAGATATTTGTTATCACATGGATGGACTCTATATTTATTTAAGATGCAAGAGAGGAGCCACCACAGTCATATCGTGGAGGATCCATACGGAACCCTGCAGAGAATGATGGGATGAAAAAGGGACCCACAGCCATTCAATCAACACAGGAGAAACCAATGAGACAGAAACCAATGATTTTTGACACAAAGACCCCAAAGCTCACAACCTTAAAGCAGCCTTAATACTTACCCATCACGACTCAGGGAACTGAGTGGGAGAGGGGCTGAAAGATTGTGAGAGCCGTGGTGGGGGAGACTATCCAGAGGCATGGCACCCCTCAGTAACAACACACTTGGGCCAGGAGAACCTGGCTGAATACTAGGCTATCCATGGTCCCCTGTCACAAGGACTGATCCAGAGGGCCCATGGAGGAGGTTATCCAGTGGAGGGGGGAGGAGAGGGCAGCGGGGAATTGGGGATAACAACTCATTGTTTGCCCACTAAATGTTGTAACTCATTATGGACAATAAATTAAAAAAAAAGAAAATCTCTCCCAACTTACACTCCTGCTGAAAATGTCCAAGAATTCTCATTGCTTTGCATTGCTCCAGTACTCAGTTTTTTTGTTGTTGTTGTTTTTGGTTTTTCGAGGATGGGTCTCGCTCTAGCCCAGGCTGACCTGGAATTCACTGTGTAGTCTCAGGCTGGCCTCAAACTCACAGCGATCCTCCCACCTCTGCCTCCCGAGGGCTGGGATTAAAGGCGTGAGCCACCACGCCCGGCCAGTACTCAGTTTTGTCAAATTATAAATACAGTTGACATTCTATACTCATCCTAGTCAACTCCAAGCGTCGAACAAAGTAGACAAAAGGTGCTAGCTGAGTGGTGCCTCTACCTCTGTCATGGTTTGATACAGGTGTCCCCCACAAACAATTGAATGTGTTCTGATAGATCGATCCTCAGCTGATGGCAGTTTGGGTTTTACAACCTCGATGAAGCTGTGTTGTTGGGGGCAGGCTTATGGGGTTATAAGCCAGCTTCCCCTTGCCAGTGTTTGGCACACCTTCCTGCCGCTGTTTGCAGTGCTGTGGCGGAG
>PVHP010029851.1:9321-22188 GCA_004024765.1 Zapus hudsonius
TCTCTCTCTCTCTCTCTCTCTCTCTCTCTCTCTCTCTCTCTCTCTCTCTCTCTCTCTCTGTGTGTGTGTGTGTGTGTGTGTGAATGGCATCACTCTTAAAAATCACCTGCCCAACTAGGAAATTACCAGATACCTCACAGAATTGTTTATGAAGATTAAATAGTTGAGCATGGCAATGCAGCACCTGACTCTTTAATGCCGGAACATGGGAGTTTAAGACAGAAGGATAGAGACTTCAATGTCCTCAGCTTCCATACTGATTACCAGATGTTAGAACAAGACATCCTCAGCTTCATGATAAGTTTGAAACTAGCTGGGATACATAGTGACCTTCAGTGGGGGAGCAGTTTAGGGTGATGGGGCTCCTGAAAGTTGAGGCAAGGAATAACCTTAAACCTGCCCTCGCAGCATCCACTTGCTAGAGGTCAGAGAAGATACAGTTTCTCCTTGCTACCTTAAGGCGTTCCCTAAATCTGTTTTTCATTAAACAACCTGAGTCTCCCTCTAGGCAAGAGTTTCCCATTCCTAGAATTATTCCTGGAAGGATTAAACCTGAACCAGGCATTGAGGCTGGTTAGCTCAGCCCCCATTCAGAACCTATAAACAACCCCAATTTTGGACTCCAGGTGGCTCTCCCCATCTGCTTTCTCGTGAGCAGGAGCTCTCTGTACTCTGGGGCTTCGCTCCACTCATTCTTTCTCAGGGGCAGGAGCCCTTTAATTCTCTCCTTTTTCCTTCTTTTAATCCAATAAAGTCTCTCTGAACATCACCCTCTGGTCTATGGATTTCAATTATTTGAATTTATAAGACAAGAATTGGGCCAAGCGTGGTAGTGCACGCCTTTAATCCCAGCACTCAGGAGGCAGAGGTAGAAGGATCACCATGAGTTCAAGGCTACCCTGAGACTACATAGTGAATTCCAGGTCAGCCTGGGCTAGAGTGAGACCCTACCTCGAAAAACAAACAAGAAAAAAAAGTCCCAAGAACAAAATAAATACAGCACAAGTGAGAGGAAATACAGGTAATTTGTATCCCCAACTAGTTGCCCAAATCCAAAGTATATAAGAACTTTTCCAAATGGCAAAGGCCCAAACCCTAGGGAGAATGAAAGGTAAAGTCCACAGTCACCCTTCTCTTCTTTTCCAAGACTCAGGGGGCACAGGTCAGGGTTATCCAGAAGCATTACCTCCCAAGTTTCTTTGCAGCTAAGCATGAACATTTCTTAGCAACTCTAGAAATAACTATTATCATTCCTCATCACTTAAAGAAAGTGATTTGGAGCTAGAGAGATTGCTCAGTGGTTAAGGCGCCAGCTTGCAAAGCCAGATGAACAAAGTGGCACATGCACTTGGAGTTTGTTTGTAACAGCTAGAGGCCCTGATACACCCACTCTCCTCCCCACTCCTTGCAAATAAATAAAAAAATTTTTGAAAGTGGGGGCTGGAGAAATGGCTCAGCAATTAAGGAACTTGCCTGCAAAACCTAACAATCCCGCCGGGCGTGGTGACGCACGCCTTTAATCCCAGCACTCGGGAGGCATAGGTAGGAGAATTGCTGTGAGTTCGAGGCCACCCTGAGACTACATAGTGAATTCCAGGTCAGCCTGGACTAGAGCAAAACCCTAACTCGAAAAACAAAACAAAACAAAACAAAAAAAACTAACAATCCTAGTTCAATTCCCCAGTACCCACATAAGGCCAGATGCATAAGGTGGCACATGCATCTGGAGTTTGTTTGCAGTTCCTGGAAACCCTGGTGCATCTATGCTCTCTGTCTCTCCTCTATCTCTCTCTGCTTGCAAATAAATAATATATTTTTAATTAAAATAAAAATGCTTTATTTGCTTTTGGATAAACTATGTTGCTCTTTCCTAGTGTCTAGAGGCAGTTAACAGCCCCCTGGAAAGAAAAAGGCATTTTTCTTCAGTGGTATCGACACAGGTAAGGAACCCATGCTTCTATAAACATCTCACACAGGATCCTGTAAGCAATCCTAATATATGGGGGCATGTAGGGGGAGGGGGAGGAAAACTAGTTAAGAGAACAACGTGAGTCAAAGGAGAGCAAGAGAATGGGTATGATGAATATATTTATAGACGCACAAATATGTCTTGAAACCCATTGTGAATTTAAAATCAGTCTGGTCCACAGAGAGACCAGTGTTAAGGCTATGCTGAAGCTTGTTCTTTCCCTCTATTACTGCTACTGGCTCTGCCCAGGATGCTCACTCAGATCTGCTGAGGAACCTTCAGGAAATGATGAGTGTGGCTTTTATTTCTGGTCCGTGTACTTTTTTTTTTTTTTTGGGGGGGGGGGGGTTTGAGGTAGGGTCTGACCTGGAATTCACTCTGTAGTCTCAGGGTGGCCTCGAACTGAAGGTGATCCTCCTACCTCTGCCTCCCAAGTGCTGGGATTAAAGGTGTGCACCACACGCCCGGCTCTGGTCCGTGTACTTTTGTTTTGACTTTTTGTGGTGCTGTTCTTTAACACAAAGGAATATTATAACTTTCCTGGGGAGCAGTCATTCCAACCATAGAACAGAAACAATAAAGACGGCCCTGAACATATGAACCATTCTATGACCACCACTGAGTGACAGGGGGTCAAGGCAGCCAGTGAAGCCAGTGTCTATGTCTCCCCTCTTCTCTTGCATTCACTCTTTAAATCTTGTACACGTAAAGCACACTGCTCTGATTGCAGTACCACCCAGGGATCCAACCATGAATCCCATCTAGACATGTTGTACATGAGTGACTTTGAGGCCAGGATAACTGATGGAGGGTTTCCCCGCCAGTAGTTAGCTATCTCGAGACTAACCTTTACAATACACTTAAACTCAGCTGGTGCCATCTCTAAAGGAGGAAGCAGCCACTCACCCAACAACATTGCCACATAACTGGCCACATTGTAAACTATTCACTCTTCATTGGGGTTTTATTTGTTCAAATTATTGGCAGCTCAAAACACTGGAAACTGGAACTTAAAACTTTTTTGTTTGTTTTTCGAGGTAGGGTCTCGCTCTAGTCTCAGGGTGGCCTTGAACTCACGGCGATCCTCCTACACCTCTGCCTCCCGAGTGCTGGGATTAAAGGCGTGGGCCACCACGCCCAGCCTAAAGTATATTTTTCTTTAGAATAAAATTGCAGTGAATCTCCTCACAGTGCTGCTCAGTCACAAAATGATCCAAAGCCAGAAAGACTGACTGAAGCAGCAACCTTGGGGGAAGGTAGACTGGGAGATGACATGGTCCATCTCCGTGGTTAACCACTAGGGGGCAGATGTGCAGTGCAAATAAGTTACTAACCCTAAGAAAAATTTAAGTATGCACTTCATTAAATACCACCATCAATGGCCAAGCATAACTAACTTTGGAAATACAAAGCTGCATTAGGTCTGACCTCTGACTTCATGTAACTTCACTACACATCCTAGCTTTCACTCTTTGATCGCCTCCCACAACTCTTACTAGACCTTATACAGTTCTTTTTAAGACAACAGATAGTTTGAGTCAATAGTACAAGTGTAGCTATCTGCTATACTGAAAATGAAGGCTTTGAATCTAATGATCCAGAATTTGTGCCATGGGCTGGAAATATGACCTTGGCAAATTAATTAATGCAGGGGCTGGAGAGATGGCTCAGTGGTTAAGGCACTTGCCTCCAGTGCCAAAGGCCCCAGGTTCAATTCCCCAGTACCCACATAAGCCAGACCCACAAGCCCATAAGTTGGTTGATTCTCATTCTCTCTCTCTCTCTCTCTCTCTCTCTCTCTCTCTCTCTCTCTCTCTCACTCTCTCTCTCTCTCAATATAAATAAATGAAATTTTTTTTTCAGTTTTTCGAGGTAGGGTCTCGCTCTAGTCCGGGCTGACCTGGAATTCACTATGTAGTCTCAGGGTGGCCTTGAACTCACGACAATCCTCCTACCTCTGCTTCCCAAGTCCTGGGATTAAAGGCGTGCGCCACAACGCCCGGCTGAAATATTTTTTTAGAAAGATCAAATAAAGGAGCTGTGGAGATGGCTCAGCCTGCCAGCCTGAGACTACAGAGTGAGTTTCAGGTCAGCCTGGGGTGGGGGGGCTTCTTTCTAAGCTTTGGTCAAATGGAACAAAATATATTTTTCTTTCCTGTGACTTCCTTTACTTCCAAAGAATGACAATACTTTTCGTGAAAACTACATAAGAAAACAAATCCAAGAAATGACATAATCATGCCCTCGCCTTCTTCCAAAGAAACAGTGGCCAAAACAAACCTACCTTCTGACAGCTGTTTTAAGAAGATCCTTACCTAGCATGTCTGGAACATCTAACAGAACTGCTGTGAAATCAGCAACATTCTGTTCACCCTCCCCACAGTCACCAAGCTCTTAGCCACCACCGTTGCTCTCAAAAGAGCGAAAACTCAGTATACAATAATGAGAAACAATAGTTTTGAGAGTTACCACTTTTACCTGTGATTTATTCTGTGTAATCACAGCTCTAGAAATTGCTATATTTATAACTGTTGTGCGTTTTGTTTGATATAACTTTTATTTTAAAGTAATTATAGATATTTTTAGGAAGTCAGAAAAATATCACAAAGATCTATGCACCCTTCACTCAGCTCCCTCCAATGATATCAACTTGCAGAAAAATTGTACAATATTAAAACGAGACCCTGACATTGAACATAGGCGTGCCACTATTGCCCCAGTTGGTACATTTGGCCTGGCTGACCAGTCTTAGTGCTTGCAAGGTCCACTGCTGTTCACCACCACTGATGACTTCTCTCTCCCAGAGGACTGAATGCAGCCATAGCTTTTTCCAGCTTTCTGTCAGCTGGTTAACAGTTCAGCTCAGCTCCAGGATGATTTCTCAGTGACTTGCAGCCCAAGTATTTGTGGTCTTCAGCAATGGAGTCTTACCATCTCATTCTGATGTGTACTCAAGAGCCTTGACAACAGCCTGTAATGGCTGGAGACCTCAGGAACCTCCCTGGCCACTCACTAGAAGGTATCCATCCCTGACCCTGAAGCTTTTCTAGTATCAATCTATGGATACTGGCTGTGCCATTTTGTGAAAGAGAACATGTGGCATTTGGCATTCTGGGCCTGAGTTACCTCACTTAGTATGATCCTTTCCAGATACATCCATTTCCCTACAAATTTCATTTTTCTTTACATCTGAATACACAATTGTGTAAATAAACCACATCTTCATTACACATTCATCCATTGGGGGACATCTAGGCTGGTTCCATTCCCTAGCTATTGTAAATAGAGCCAAAATAAACATGGATGCGCAACTATCCCTAAGACAGTGACTAGAGTTGTAAGGAGTGGTATAACTGGACCATATGGTAAATCTATTCTCAGCTGTCTCAGGAACCTCCACAATGTCTGTACCAGTTTACATTCCCACCAGCAGTGTAGAAGGTTCCTAGTATTCCTCATGCTGCCAGCATTTGTTTTTTTTTTTTTTTTAATGGTAGCCATTCTGACAGGAGATGGAATCTCGGAGTAGTTTTGATTTGCATTTTCCTGAATGCTTAGAAGGTAGAACATGTTTTTAGATGTTTATAGCTCATTTGTATTTATTCTTTTGACAATTCACTATTTGGTTCCGAAGCTCATTTTTTTATTGTGTTTGATTTCTTATTAGTTTTTTGAGTTCTTTGTAGCTCCTAGATATTAATCCTCTGTTAGATGTATAGCTAGCAAAAAGATTTTCTTCCATTGAGTCGGTTGCCTCTTTGCTCTGTTCAGTGTCTTTTGCTGTACAAAAGCTATTTCCTGAGGTCCCAATTGTTGATTAATGATTTTACTTCTTGAGCAACCAGTTATGTTCAAAAAATCCTTGCCTAGGTAAATATGTTGAACTGTTTCCCCTACTTTTTCCTCTAGCAGTTTCAGATCTGATATTGAGATCATTGATCCATTTGGACTTGATTCTTGTGCATGGAGAGCATAGAGAGAGATAAGGATCCATTTTCATCCTCTACATACAGATATCCAGTTTTCCCAGCACTATTCATTAAAGAGGCTCTTTTCTCCAGTGAATATTTTCATCCTTTTTGTCCAAACTCAGATGGCTGTAACTGGGTTTGCATCGGGGTCCTCTATTCTGTTCCACTGATCTATGTGTCTGTTTTATGCCAGTACCATGCTATCTTTGTTACTATGGCTCTGTAATCTTGAAACCAAGTATGGTGATGCCACCAGCCTTTATTTTTGTTGCCTAGAATTGTTTTGGCTATGCACATTTTTTTTTATTCCAAATGAATTTCAGGATTGTTTTCTTTATCTCGGTGAAGAATGCCATTGGAATTTTGATAGGGATTGCATTAAATGCGTAGAATGATTTTGGTAAGATTGACATTTTCACAATATTGATTATTCCAAGACAAGAGCATGGGATGTCTTTGCATTTCCTAGTGTCTTCTGCAATTTCTCTCTTGAGTGCTAGTTTTCATTGAGAGATCCTTCACTTCCTTGGTTAGGTTTATACCAAGGTACCTTATTTTTATCGAGGCAATTGTGAATAGGATTGTTTTCTTGATTTCATCCTCGGCCTGTGTGATGTTAGTATATAGGAAAGCTAACTGATTTCTGTGTACTGATTTTGTATCCTGCTACATTGCTAAAAGTGTTTATAGGCTCTGTTTGTTGATAAAGTCTTTAGAGTCCCTTATCTATAGAATATTATCATCTGCAAATAATAATTTGATCCCTTCCTGTCCGATTTTTGCCCCTTTGATTTGAGTCTCTTGCCTTATTGCTATAGCTAAGACTTCTAGAACTATATTAAATAAAAGTGGGGATAGTGGAAATGCTTCAAATTTTTCCCCATTTAGTGTATTGTTGGCTATAGAGTTGTCATAAATGACCTTTATTATATTGAGGTATGTTCCTTCTATTCCCACTTTCTTTAGGGCTTTTACCCTGAAGGGAGTTGGATTTTGTCAAATGCCTTTTCTGCATCTATTGAGATGATCATGTGACTTTTGTCCTTCAGTCCATTGAAGTAGTGTATTACATTCATCAATTTGAGTATGTTGAACCAACCCTGCATCTCTGGGATAAATCCAACTTGGTCTGGGTGATCTTTTTGATGAAAACTTGTATTGTTTGCCAATATTCTGCTGAGACCTTTTGCATCTATGTTCATGAGGGAGATTGGTCTGTAATTTTCTTTTTTGTTCTCTTTGGTTTTGGTATCAGGGTTACGCTGGCTTCGTAAAAGGAGTTTGGTAGTATTCCTTCCTTCTTTGTTTTTGTGGAAAAACTTGAGAAGCATTGGTGTTAGTTCTTCAGTGTATGTCTGGTAGAATTCAGCAGTAAATTGATCTGGGTCTGGACTTTTTTTTAGTCGTAATATTTTTTGTAACTGCTTGGATCTCTGTGCTTGTTATTGGTCTGTTTAAATGGTTTGTTCTCATCTTGATTTAATTTTGGTAGGTCATATATCAAGGAAAACAGCCATTTCTTACAGATTTTCAAACTTGATGGAGTATATGTTCTTAAAGTATGTCCTTATGATTCTCTGAATTTCATTGTATTTTATTTGTGTCTCTTTTCTTTTTCATTTGGTCAGATTTGCTAAAGGTTTGTCAAACTTGTTTATCCTTCCAAAGAACCAACTCTTTGTCTCATTGATTCTTTGTATTGTTTCTTTGGTTTCTATTTCATTAATTTCTGCCCTAATCTTTATTATTTCTTCTCATTTGATTTTTGATTTGCCTTGTTCTTCTTTTTCCAAGGCCACGAGGTGAGGCATAAAGTTGTTTACTTGTGACCTTCCTAGTTTCTTAATATAGGCACCTAAAGCTATGAACTCCCCCCTAAGGACTGCTTTCATTGTATCCTAAAGGTTGTGTTTTCATTTTCACTTGAGTCTTTCCTGAATTTGTTAAGATTTGCTTTATGTCCTAACATATGATCAATTTTAGAGAATGTTCCATGAACTACTGAAAAGAATCTGTATTCTGACCGGGCGTGGTGGTGCACGCCTTTAATCCCAGCACTCAGGAGGCAGAGGTAGGAGGATTGCCGTGAGTTGGAGGCCAGCCTGAGATTACATAGTGAATTCCAGGTCAGCCTGGACTAGAGTGAGACCCTACCTCGAAAAACCCAAAAAAAAAAAAAAAAGAATCTGTATTCTGTAGTATTTTGGATAAAATGTTCTGCAGATGTCCGTTAGGTCCATTTGTTCTATAGAGAAATATTTACTCTAGATGTTTCTGTTTATTTTTTCCAATATGACCTGTCAATTGGGGAGAGTGGGGTGTTGAAGTCTCCACTACAATTGGGCTTGGTGTTATCTAAGACCTCAATTCTAGTAGTGTTGAATGAAATTGGGAGCACCTGTGTTTGGAGCATATAGATTTAGAATAGTAATGTCCTCCTGTTGAATAATTCCTTTAATCATATGTAATGACCTTCCTTATCTTTCTTAACTACTGTTGAAGTCTATCCTATCTGATATTAGGACAGCAATACTTGCTTGTTTCCTAGGCCCATTTGCTTGAAACTATTTTCCAACCTTTCTCCTTAAGGAGGTGTCTATCTTATGGAGAAGTGTTTCTTGGAGACAACAAACAGAAGGATCCTGCCATTTAATCCAATCCATAAGTCTGTGTCTTTTTGTCAGAGCACTGAGGCCTTTGATGTTGAGTTATTATTGAAAGGTGTGTATTTTTTCTTGCCATTTCTTGTTTTTGTAGTTTTCCTTTAACTCTCTTGTATTACATATTATTTGAATATGGTTTTTTTTTTCCTGTTTTATCATGTATGTGTTTTTCTTTCTCTTCAGTCTGAAGGATACCTTTAAGGATTTTCTGTAGAGCTGGTGTTGTAGTCATAAATTCCTTTAGCCTGTCTTTATTGTGTAAAGTCCTTATTTCTCCTTCAGTTGTGATGGATAGCTTTGTCAGATATAGTAATCTTGGCTTGTTATCTTTCAGGATTTGAAATACATCACCTTAAGCCCTTCTGGCTTTTAAGGTTTGTGTTGAGTAATCTGCAGTTATTCTAATGGGCTTGCTTTTTATAAATTACCTGCTGCTTCTCTCTTATTGACCTTCAAAGTATTTTCTTTGATCTGTGCATTCAGTAATTTGATTATCATATGGTGTGGAGAGGTTCTTTCCTGGTTTTGTCTGTTTGGTATTCTGAGTGCCTCCTGTATCTGCATTGGCACCACTTTCCCTATGTGGGGAAAATTCTCTTTTATGATTTTGTTGAAAATATCTACTATGAGCCGGGCATGGTGGCGCATGTCTTTAATCCCAGCACTCGGGAGACAGAGGTAGGAGGATTGCTGTGAGTTCGAGGCCACCCTGAGACTACAGTGAATTCCAGGTCAGCCTGGGCTAGAGTGAGACCCTACCTTGAAAAAAAAGAAAAGAAAAGAAAAGAAAATATCTACTATGTCTTGAGAGTGAATTTGTTCTCTTCATATGTTTGATCTCTTCACTATGTCACGAATGTCTTGAAATTCTCATTCATACTTTCCTTTTAGTTTGTCCTTCTCTTTGCTGGACTATTCCAGTTCTGCCTCCTTGTCTTCCAATTTAAAAATTCTGACCTCTCCTTGGTCCACTCTATTGTGAGACGTTCTGTAAGTTTTGAATTTCACTGTTTTTCATTTCTAGCAATTCTGATTGGAATTCCTTTATTAGTTCTACTTCCTTACTCATACCTTGTATCGATCGATCTTATTTCCTTAAGCTGGTTTCCTGTGTTCTCCTTCTGGAGTTTGTTTTCTTCTTTGATTTCCTCGTTGATTTCTTTGAGCATAGTTAAAATCACTCTTTTGAATTCATTGTCAGGCATTCCATCTAACTCAATTTCACTGAAGGTCATTTCTGATAGATTTATAGTTTTTTAAAATATTTTATTTATTCATTTTCAAGCAGAGAGAGAGAGAAAGAGAGAGAGAGAGTGCACCAGGGCCACCACCTTGTGGGTCTGTCTTATATGGGTCCTGGGGAATTGAACCTGGGGCCTTAGGCACTGGAGGCAAGTGCCTTAACCGCTGAGCCATCTCTCCAGCCCGGATTTATAGTTTTTGGTGGAATTATATATCTTGAATTTTTGTGATTCTTATAATGTAGTAAATTCTGCATCTTGAATTAATTCAATGCTTGGGTTGCCTAATTGTCTGCAGTATTCTTTGACATGTGGATCGGCAGTTATATATCTTCAAGGTGGAGCCTGATATGCCAAGTGTGGCTTTTATATTACTCCCAGAGTGACCACAGAAGTGACCCGATGAGTGGTAGTTGCCTACTTTGTAAATATTCTAGTAGGCTAGTTGGAGCAAAATACAGGTCTAATATGCTAATGGGCAATATAGGTATACATATAAACTAAACCTGTGCAGTATATTTATGCAAGGATGGGGATTATATAGGTAATCTAAACAAAACCAAAGTACCTAAGGTTGTGTGTTGACTCACACCCTTAATCCTTTTGACTAGGAGGCGGGGATACCTGGCTTATGCTGAGTTCCAGTTCAGCATGGGAAAGAATGAGACCCACCCCCAAGAAAGACAGGAGAGGAAGACAAGAAAGCACTGTAAATCTAGAAATATCAAATGCAACAAATTCTCTTTCAAGACCCACCTTATTCAAGAATTAATCAATTGTGGCAGGCCTTGTTACCTCTAGGTGTGGCTCTGCTCTCACCCAAACTGAGCCTGAGGCTTGTTGGCTCCCTCCCCATCAGGCTGTGGGTCGGCTGTGTCGTGAATCCACGACCTAGACCAGCTGTGCGGAGGCTGGTGGTTCTGGGTGCTGCTCCCAGGAATCCTGTCCCTGGTGCTCCCTTGGTTGGCCACAGGCGTGTTTCCTTCATGAGTGGTGAGCTCTCGCCCACGGCTATGGCAGGTTCCCAGCAGGTTCCTGGCATGTGGCTCCTCTGGTCAGGACACAGTGGCTGGCAGAAGCCTAGGGCTCTTCTGTTTCTCTACTGATGTGGTTTCTGGTTAGAGTGTGTCTGTGGCCTCTCTGCCCCCCCCTTCCCGGCTGCTCAAGCGTGCCTATACCTTTGCCATCTTACCACTGCCAAGTTGTTTTTTAAGCTCATTTGAATATTATGGAAAATGCTTCACTATTTAGAAATGTTTTTCTGTTCTACTACCCCCTTCACTCTAGGACCCAAGCATTCAAAACAGTAATTCAAACACTGACTTTAACCGCCTCAGAAAGCAAGCTCAGGAGGACATTGCTCCAGTCCAGAAGTGGCTCGAGGCTCTGGTGTGGCCATTCTATCTGCCTCTTCCCCCCCCACCCCCATCTCTCTCAAATAAATAAGTGAATAAATAAAAAAAATATTGTTAAAAGCAGGTAATAGTCTTTATTCCTCTTATATTCTTGTAATTTTCCTTCTACATTTTTCATTATACAATTGATGATCTCAGTGTTTTCTCTCCTTTGAAGTATTCTTCTAGCTGAGTCTTTCCTTTACTTGACCTAGATTTTTCTTTCATTTAACCAAGCCTTTAGCTGCTGAGCCATTTTTCCAACCCTCTTTTAATGCCCACTTTTTAATTTTGTGTAATTATTTTTATTTTACTTCCCAAAGTTTTCAACTTCAACACTTAGTTACTTTTGCTGTTTTCTCTTCTGTTACCACTGGTGGGATGAGAGCTGTATCGCTGAGTTTGGTGGTACTGCTTTTCTAGGACTTTAGTATATATTCTGAGTGGTACTGTGATTGAGCCATCCAGTAAAGGCTGGACACCAAGACTACCAATTAAAACCAAAGACCTATCCATGCAAACAGATATGAAAAACTCACAAAAGAGTCCAATTATAAAAAGGAAAATACTGCCAGAACAAGAAACAGTTATCAGGGACAAAGGGAAAAGGTGAGGAAATAATAATTCGGACACCAAAACACTCAAGAGGACTGGTACATAAACAGGACACTACCTAAGACTTGATGAGACAGAGGATGGAGCTGAGATAAAATACCAATAGTTAAAATAATGACAGTATAATAAACAATCTGCTTAATAAAACTACACCAGAGAAATTTCCACTCATAAGGAAATGAATAAAAATAAATAAATAAACCAAAGCCAGGCATGGTGGAGCATGCCTTTAATTCTAGCACTCAGGAGGCTGAGATAGGATCTCTGTGAGCTTGAGGCAAGCCTGGGAATACAGATTGAGTTCCAGGTCAACCTGAGCTAGAGTGAGTGCCTGAGGGGGAGGGACCATAACCAGGGAGGCTTTATTTCTTGGAGGAAATGTGTTGGACACAGCATCTTCCTATGTAGTTCTGCCTAGCTTCCTGTGGTGTGGACCACCATTCCAGACTCTACAAGAGCTATGCAAAACCCAAAAGAGACATGACAACACAAGGGTGTCCCCATGATATCTACTCAAAATACAAAAGGTAGAAAATAAATAAAATATTAGAAGCTATAAAAAATGAAAATATAAGGGGAGGATGTTTAAATCGGTGAATAATTAAGCAGTCTGAAAGCCCCGGGTTCCAGTCACTGGTCCCTTCCCTCACTGAGCTGTTGACCAAAGTGATCCATGAGGTTCCAAAAACAAGACAGAATTCTGTCAAGGCTCTTGAACACCCTCCCCAGGTCTGAGACGAAATCCTGTTGCTCAAGAATTCGCAGAATGCCATCGATCTTCATCAAGAGTCCCAGCGAGGTCTGGAATGGTAACCAACCCCCAGATGGCAGTTAGTGTAGGGCTGGAGGGTAATGCACAAGCTGCCAGGGGAAGCTGATTTGCGATAACTGGAGTAAACAGACCATTGGCATGAAACATAGTCTGCGGCCATGAATAGGCTGGATACAGTTCCTACTGGGAGAGAACAGCAAACCAAGAAAGGAGCAATTATGCAATGAAGGAGCCTGGGCCTG
>PVHP010029852.1:0-22056 GCA_004024765.1 Zapus hudsonius
GTAGAGGGATTCATGTATGCTTTCTTGTATTTTTTATCTTAAATAGAATAAAAATTTAATTAATGTTTGGCCAATGAAAACAAATTAATGAAACTGCCAATATTAACATAGATGACATTGTATCTTTCAAAAAGTTAAAACAATGAAATTGTGGAAGCATTGACGAAGCTAAATCTAATTAAAATGCCACAAAACAATGTCGTAAGATGAATTGAATAGGCATGAAGTTACTTTCAGTGCAAGTTATATGGCTGTTGATTTGTTCATTAGGAATGTGGTTCTATCAACTGCTTGTTTCTGTATGTGTCTGCATGTTCACATATGTGTGAGTGCATATTGGTGTCCAGCACAGGAGACACTGTTGGGTGTTATTCTCAGGAATGCCCTCTACCTATTTTAGACAGGATCTCTAGTGAACTTAAGAGTTCACAAATCAGGCTCTATTGGAAAGGAAGTAAGTAAGGTCCATTTATACTCTGGTCTCTGCTCTCCCAGAGCATATCAACATACCCAACATGTAGTATGTATGTATGTATGTATGTATGTATGTATGTATGTGTTTATTTATATGTGCTCTTGTGGTAAAACTAAGATCTACGAGAACTTTATCCACTCAACTTTCTCTTTGGCCCCTTTCGAACTGTTAAAGATATACACATTTTTTAAATTTTTATTGTCCAAATTTAGGTACATTGAATGAGCAAATATTGTGATGATATTCCCATTTCCCTCCTTCCTGTCCCCAATCCAATGGGTATCCTCCTCGGTGGATACACTGGATCATGTGGTAAGGCATTATGGATAGCACAAGATTCCCCCCTTTTATGTATTGTGGTTGAGGGGGGTAATATCTTTGGGTAATCTCTCCCACCATGGCTCTTACACTCAGTTCCCTGAGTCATGAAGGGTGAGTTTAATATTGGGTAATTGATATTTTTTGTCCCACTCTGAGTACAGAGAAGCTTGGTTTTTCCATTTCTTATGACTAACCTTTTTTTTCTGAAAAATCCTGAGAATGATTTGTGAGTCTTGAGTTCACCATAGATATGAGGCTTAAAAGGAACTTATGCTGTGAAAAAGATGAAAGGCGATGATTCCTTTCTTAAAAACAAAGCAGAAGGACCCGTTACTAATTATTTTGACTCTCAGGGTCTGAACTTTAATCTCTTGTCTATTGTAAATAGAAGATATAGTCCATTGAGCTGCAATCAGCTAGGACTCCCAACACTCTCTGCACCAGTAGCTCACATGTGTAAAAAAGAGATGACGGGTTGTCTGTCACCTATGAGTGACTGATTTTGAGCTACTAAGAACTGTATCAGGCTCATGCTCTTGCTGCTCCTGGGATCCTTGCAATTCCCTGTGGACCCTGGATATCAACCAAAACACATCTTTGCTGAACTCCTTTCTGTGGCCTTACTGGTGCCCTGACTCTATCACAGGCTCTTCCTTTGGAAGCATTGCTTCAGTAATTCCTTTCCAAAAGAACCATCATCTCAGAGATAATCTATTTTAATGTCCTCCTAAGATAACTGCTGTTCCTCTCATATATACATTAGTTTATATTAGCAATAACTTTCATTTCTTAGTAAGACGATACTATGACTCCTAGCCTTGCAATATACTGGGTAAAAATTGAAAAATATGTTTTCTGTGCAAAGATGCAAATTAGACTATTTTACAAAAACTCAACAGTGAAAAAGTAAACCAGATTGAAATATTTTTCTACTCATAAAATAGTAATCCATATCTCTCCTATGTTTATAAGCATAGAAATTTATTTTAAGCAGTGCTAGATATTATCTTTTATAGTAGTGTCCCTTCTTGTCTTTGTCTTTAAAAGTAGATTTATTATACATAAACTGCCTGACATTGTACATTTTAGAATGAGCATTTTTTCTTATATATGTTGGCCTCGTAACTTTGACGATATTAACTATTCTTCAAAAACCTAACCTTCTTTTATCATCTTTGCCCCTCCTTCATTTTTATTAATTTTTAAAATTAATTTTAATTAATTTAAAAAAAAATTGGTATGTGTATAATATGTGTGGTGTGTGTGTACAGTACAAGTATATTCATATATTTACAAGTGTACAAGTAATATGTGTATGTGTGTGTACAGTACAAGCATGTGTGTACACTGTATAGTTCAAGTATTGTGTGTGTACAGTACACGTATTGTGTGTATGTGTTTGTACACTACAAGTATATGTGTGTGTACATGCATAGAGGTCAAATATTGTATGTGTGCACAGCAAAACTATTGTGCATGTATGTGTGTAGTGTTCACATATTGTGTGTGTGCATATGCACAGTACAAGTATTGTTTGTGTGCATGTGTGTGTACAGCACAAGTATTGTGTGTATGTGTATATGTGTGTATGTGTGTGTGTGCATGTACTATGCACACACAGACTGGAGGCAGAGAAGGATGTCATGTGCTTCCCCCTGTCACTCATCATCCTCATTTCCTTGAAATGAGTTGTTTCACTCAACCTAGAATTTTTGCCCTCTTTTTATTGGTCAAACCATCTGATCAGTGAAGCCTTCTTGAGCTCAGGGTTAAAGATGTGTGAGATCAAAGGGAAAATTGGTCCTGGGGGGGTGGCTCAGCCTCAATGGCATGAGGACCTCAGATCTCACATAAAACACTGGCCGTGATCCTAACAGTTGGCTGAAATGAGAAGCAAAGTGTTGTGTGAGCCTTGGCATTTCTCTGTCGCTCCAGTCCATCCGCAAATCTTTCCAGTGTTCCTTCTTGAATTAATCTACAGTTTCTATCACCACCCTCGACTTCCCTACCTTAACCACCCATTTTTATTTCAACTAGTCTATGTCAAAAACAGAATCCCCAAACAGCTCATAAGTAAAAAGATATAAATTCAAATTGAGAGGAATTTGACAATGTTCCTCCTATGCAACAAATATATTAAACAAAAAACTTTTAAAAAAATTATTTATTATTTGCAAGCACAGATAAACAGTGGGCATGTCAGGGTTCTCTGCCACTACAAACAAACTCCAGATGCATGCTGTACCCTGTGCATTAGGCTTTATTTGGGTACTGGGAAATACCAGGTCACCTGAGTCTGTAACCAAGTCTCTCAACCACTAAGCCGTCTCTCCAACCCGACAAAAACATTTTAGTAGATACACTAAAGTACTTCTAATAATGAATACATAGTAACAACTATCAATATATTATAATGTATTCATTTCAAAAAGTCAAACAAAGCAAAAATTTAAATGAGCTAAATTTTGTTAATGATGGGAAACACAAAAAAGGAAGGGTTGTTTTAAAGAAGATAAATTGATTATATGGTCAGGACATAATTTTTAATTAAACTGCATTTTAAAAATTAAATATCTTAATGTCTTTTTCATGACTAAATAAAAAAAGTTTTCATAAAACTTTTACAAGATTCATGTTGAAATTCTAACCACAATGTGAAATTGTGATGGTATCAGGCGGGCTTTAAAGGTTCATTTCATGAAGATGGAGCCTAATATATGGACTTAGCAACACATAGAGAGAACACTTGAGAAGCTGAGGGGGAGGCTCCCCTGGGACTACATAGTGAATTCCAGGTCAACCTGAGCTAGGGTGAGACCCTACCTTGAATGTCCAATGCCCCCCCAAAATATCCACAGGTATGCATATCATATATTTCAAACACCATGGAATATCATGAGTAATATCTGTCTAAATCTACAATAAAAAGATGGCTCAGATGTTAAAGCCTGGAGGCCAATTTATTCCCCCAGTAACCATGTAAAGCCAATTTCCTAAAGTGGCCCATGCATCTGGGGTTCATTTGCAGTGGTAGGAGATCCTGGCCTGCCCATTCTCTCTCTCTTGCTCTCACTCTCAAATTAAGTTTTTTTTTTTTTAAAGACTGAGCAATTTGGAATTTTTCTTTAAGCAAAACATGACTAATAAGATCTTCCGTTTTTTTCTTTTTTTTTTTGCTAATAATTTCTTAATGAGGAAATCCAACCCAAAATTATGTAAATAAGGACTAAATCAAGAACAAGTACAAACTAGATAGAAATATATAAAACATCATCAAAGGTCTAATACTATGAGTATGTACACAAAAATAACCTTATTATTTCAAGAATTAATAAGAAGGTTGAGTGTTTATCTCTCAAACATTGATTTAAATACTGTTTAAACAATTAATATAAATTCAGTCTGGACTGGAGAGATGTTTATTCTAAGTGATTGAATCTCCAAATGTGGTTCTAAGGTCAAATTAAATGTGACCGTTATGATAGAGTTCCTTTTTGGGACTGAGTCAAAAAGTTTAACATATGATAGAATTTTTACAAAGTTCATTATTGCTATTAGCAGAGGAACCCTGCAGTAAATATTTAGCCATGCATAATACACAGGAGAGGAGGAAAACGGGGGGCACCATCATAACATTTGCTCATACAATGTATATAATAATTCATAATAAAGCTATTAATTAAAAAAAGTAGGATCTTTCTAATTGTACTTCAGAAATCTGGCTTGCTTATTGCTATTTTTTGTCTTTGATACTATTAAATTATTCAAGTAACTCTACCACATTAACTTAATTTTGGAAAATTGCATATTAAATATTTTATCAAATACAATTTACAATGCTTATTAATTTTATATAACTACTAATCTCATGCTTATTGTAACTATAGAACTACATGTATACATGTTTGTGATACCTTTTGCTTTTTTTTTTTCAAGGTAGGGTTTCACTCTATCCCAGGCTGACCTGACACTCACTCTGTTTTTCCAGATTGGCCTCAAGCTCAGTCCTCTAATTCCCAAGTGCTGGTGATAAAGGTGTGGGCCATTAGGCCTGACAAGATTACATTTTTTGACACCATAGTATATGTTTATTCAGTCACCATGTACAACATTTATATATTTCTAGCACCTACTAAGCTGCATGCATATTAGAAATACAGACTCATGCAATCCTGTGACAGTTACAATGTGATTCCAAGATAACTAGTATTGCTTAAACCATAGAGGCTCAGTTCTAGGACCCAAGGTGAATTTCAGAAACCGTGTAGCACCCAGGAGTTCCCATACTACATGCTGTGCTGATCAAGAATACCTGAGTGAAAGTTCATAACATTATTTTTGTATAATGCTAAGAAATAACAATTACTAATAATACTGTAATCAACAAATAATGTACCATACATTAATAAATGTTATGTGAATGTGGTTCTCTCTCTCTCTCTCTCTCTCTCTCTCTCTCTCTCTCTCTCTCTCTCTCTCTCTCTCTCTCTCTCTCTCTCATTGCACTCTACTGTCCTTACCATAATCATGCAAGTTTTAAAGGCCTTTCTCTATGGTAAGTGAAGTGAATAAATTAAACACCGTGCAATAGTGATAATCTATACAGCATTTTTCCTTAGGACAAAAACTAAGCATGGGACAGATTATATGATTACTGTAACTTTTACTTTGCCAACGAAGGCCTTCTGTGAATGCAGTGTGAGGATGCTTCACATCCACGAGGAGACATCAGAATAGCACACCACCTTCTCACTCATCAGGCAGCAGGAAAGTTAAAATATTTGCAAGGAATGTAATGTATCTGAAAATTTCCACTTAACCGCTTTGAATTGTAACTGACTCTCTACACCCTTGGAAAGTGGAGCCTTGTAGAAAAAAAGCCAAGTGTAACTAAACCCTAAAATAAACTATTACTGATATAAAGTAAGAATAAAATAAGAGATTAATATTGATTCTGACTTACTAATTTTCCAAGGTAGGTGTACAGCTATGTCTTTTGTGTCTCAACAGAAAGTGGTATTTTGTTAAGAATACTGATTGCTGTTACTCATAAAGACTTGTAATATTCAAGCAAGAAGGACTGGTCACCGTATCAAATGGAAATAGCTTTAGAGAAAAATAGTAAAGTGGAATTTCAAAATTAAAGATGAATACATATCTATAAGAGTCATTAAATTTTCAAGCAGTGCAAATATCCAGAACATTGCTTTCCCCCTCCCGCAATGACTGACAGCTGTTTGCACAACTCTTAGCCCTGAACCCCCAGAGTGCATACCAGCAATCCTACTGAGGAGGGCCTTCAGTGGAAGGGGTCAGGGACAAGGGAATACTCTTAAAGTATTCATCAAATTTCCCAATATGTTGTTTTTTTTTTTTTTCATTCTGCTTCTTATCAGAGATTCTGCCAAGGAAGGATGTCATTCATGCTATTTCATATCTGTCATCTATAATTGTCGAATCTGCCAACTTCCTGAAAAGAATGGTGGGTTCATGTATAAGCTGACAAGAAATGCTGATGAGTCTAGGCTTTTTCAAAGGTTGTGAAAGGTTTGTTACCCCACTGTGTAGAAACCGTCTAAAACAGCTGGCCAATTTTTATAATGATAGCCGTCAGGTGACAGAGTAAGTTATGCAATTCAGGGCACATTGTGTTAAACCTTAAAGGGTGCATGTGAGAAATAGAACCAGCCCCAGATACTGAAGAGAGTGACCTGTGTAAACCCAGCAAATCTTTTTGGGAATTGTGAGTATTTCCCTCCTTCCAAGCTCCCTGGGAATGCCAGAAATTCACCTTTTATTTATATATTTATTTTATTTCATTGCAGATGACCATACTTTCTGTACATGGAAGGTGAAGAAATTAGACAAGCTCAAATAGGGAAAACACAGACACTTCAATCTGGGGTAGGTTATCGTGACAACTCCAAAATGTGATGTCTTGATAGGTAACGTTACTTTCAATTATTATTAGTAATACCAGTATTACAAATATCACTGGATGTGTCCTCCTGTGCACTTCGACATATATATCCATAAATATGAACAACTCTCAATTTTATCTCAGTCAGTGGTCAATCAAATTAGATCCTTGAGAGTCAATGCATTAATATTTTTATAGCAAAACAGTACTTAAGCAAGGACATTGATTTTGATCCACATGGCAGTGTGACATAAGCACAAAGAAAGGTACTGAGATTTTAGCTAGCCAAAGTGCCCCAGTGGAGTGTAACTGTGCTAATGTCAGCTTTTTTCACTGGTTGGACACCTGATACGATAGCTATCCTGTTCTTTTTCATGTTTGGTTCATGTTAAAATTTTATTTCCATAGTTGTGATGGTTATATTTTGTTGTCAACTATACCCTTCAGTAATCTCGGGTGGGACTCTGAGGTTGATCAGAAAAAGGCAGCCTTTTAATTAGGGGACAGGATGTAAGGAAGCTCAGGGGATCTGGAAACGAACATCCCTTCCTGGGAGGGTAGTGCAGGAAGGGAAATTTTAGAGATTCCCGAAGTCAACAAGTCTGGGAAAGGGTTTCAAGACCTGCCCTAAGGCTGTATAAAGGGGATTCTATCTCTCTATTCCCCATGTCTACTGTGTGTGTGTATGTGTGTGTTTGGTGTTGATGATGTATTGGAACATAAAGATCACATCTAAATACAGCTAGAATAATCTTTAGAAAAAAGATGAAAGACTTTGGCTTTTTGGAGGAGGCCTCAAACCACTAAGGTGCCCACCTTACTAGTACCCATAAAGATTGTTTATCCAGGCACTGTAAGCACTGTAAATTGAAAAACATGTAATACAATAAACTCATTTATGGAATGACAAGTTCTTCCAGGTCAGAAAAAAAAACAAGTAATAGGATAGTCATCAACAAAGATTCCTGCCATTGCTAGTGTGGAATGATACAACTTGAATCTTCTGGAAACAGTCACTAACAATGGAAGAGGAGGATTTTTAGAACTGAGTCACACTGGTATTGGAAAACCAGCAAGTATCACTTGAATGTGAGGCCTTGGAGAATCTGGATCTGCGGCCCAGTTTACAGGGAAATCTTCAGCACACCCTTGTTACTGTGATGTTCTGAAAGAGTAGAATGAAAACAAAGAGCTAAACCAGGGAGCCATTAACCTGTATTTGTTAGGTTAATTTAATTTGTATTGTCCAGTGGGTGGGTTCAGGAAGCATAACTAAATCCTAATCACAAAGCCATTAAGTTATGATAAAAAGTGTAGAAAAGGGTTACATCCAGAATGTTGGCTCAGGTGCAGAAGATACTCTTCCCAACAGATGCATAACCTTGATCTCACCAGTACCTGGTAATGCCCATGTGTCCAGGACTCCTGTGCTCCCAAAGTTCAATTATAACATGAAGTTGAAGAAGTAGACTGTTCCTGCAAAATACCCACGAGACTTAAATCATAAAGCAAGACTGATATTTCCTGTAGCAGCCCGAGTTGGAGTGCATTTTTCTTCTTTCTAGGTCATAGAGGAAGTCACTATAGCAACCCTAGACATGAACTGAAGTTACATGGCAAGAACTGCTATTGTTACCTGAAAAGACCCGGAATTCATAAGGCCAGTGACAAGCCCAAGGAACTTGGCATTAAACTATGCAGCATAGGTCATCCTTTGTCAACACTGACAATGAAAAGAGAGCAGAGTTTTAGCAATTTGAATTTAGCTCAGATCTCATGGGGAGAAGCAGAATACAGAAGCTCATAGTCCTGACCAGCTGGGTGGAAATACTGTATCACTTCTTCATATATAATACATACAGATAAATTATATACTATATAAATTATAAATAAATTTTATATATATATATATATATATATATATATATATATATATAAATATTACTTTATATGGTAAATACAGTAAATACAGGGTTAGTGCCTACTGTGAGGATCTCTGTGAAGTTAGCTGAAGGAACCATATAAAGTTTTAAAAACTGGCTCCTTTTTATTATTTATTTATTTATTTATTTATTTATTTATTTATTTATTTATTTATTTATTTATTTTGAGGTAGGTTTCACTAGCCAAGGCTGACCTGGAAGTCACTATCTCAGACTGGCCTTGAACTCACTGTTTTCTCCCTTCCTCTGCATCCCAAGTGCTGGGATTAAAGGTGTGCATAACCACACGCAGATGAAACTGACTTTTAACTGAATAAATGCTGGTGATCATGAGGACAGTGAGGATGAAGGTAATTGCAAAGTTGATGAAGAAGATGGTGGTGATATTAGCAATAACTCAATGGGCTACACTGGAGGAGGGCCGCTGTGTGAACGCTTCCTGCAAATCTCTTAAGAGAGTGGAGGACTGATCCAGACGACCCATGGAGGAGGGGAGGGCAGCAGGGAATTGGGGATAACAACTCATTGTTTGCCCACTAAATGTTGTAACTCATTATGGACAATAAAAAAAAAGAGAGAGTGGATCAAATTCTCTTAGTAAAGAGATCAAGCACCAAGTGGATCCCTCCTCTTCTGTAAGTGTTCACTTACACATTATTTCACATCTTAGACTCTCGCTTTGTGTCCCCAGTGCCTTCAGACAGTCCCTTATTGAAGAAGTGCTCATGATTCATTAAGAACTGCTTGTTTGTCAGGTTTCTTCCACACTAGACTGTGAAATTGAGGACACTTCAGTTTTACACTGCACCAAACAGAGCACTTAGAACAGATGAGTTGTAGATAAATATTTGTGGAATGAACCAAATCATTGTCCCTCTATGCCTAATCAGCCACACCTTCATTTAGGGGTAATATGTAAATAAATAAACTCTTCTGGTGATAACAAACAGTATCTAGAAATTGTATGATATATTCTTTTTTCAAGACAGAGTATCATATATCATACACTGTATCCAAACTTGCTATGTAACCAAGGATGACCTTGAACGTCTAAACTTTCTATCTTTACCTCTAGAATGCTGAGATCACAGCTGTGTGCCACCACGCCCAATTCTATGCACCTGTGCAAAACAAACTCAGGGCATGGTACATGCTAAGCAGGACCCCTACCAACTGAACTATAGCTTTAGGCCTTGGCATTTCAAGTGCCATCTCGTGTGAAATTTTATAAAATGAAAAGTACAACGTTGTTGTGATTATATAATTTCAGGTTGAATTGAAAGAAAATTATAATTCAATATGTTTGGAGACCCCTCCCCCATATATTACTTATTCATTTGGAGGGTGGAAGGCATAAGCTTTCACAGTCTAGAACAAGGTATATAATACACTATATAGCATTCCATGATTCTTTTTTTAATATTTTATTTATTCATTTTCAAGCAGAGATATACAGAGAGAGAAAGAGAGAGAGAGAGAGAGAGAGAGAGAGAGAGAGAGAGAGAGAGAGAGAGAGAGAGAGAGTGCACCAGGGCCACCACCTTGTGGGTCTGGCATATGTGGGTCCTTGGGAATTGAACCCAGGGCCTTAGGCACTGGAGGCAAGTTCCTTAACCACTGAGCCATCTCTCCAGCCCTCCATGATTCTTTCAAATGCAGCTGCTGGAATGTCTCTTACACTAGATCAGGATGATGTCAAAGTAAACAAATCATAAATATTCCTCCCTTTACTTTCATGAAATATCAAGAGAAGAAGGGAGAAAAGAAGCAACCCACAGAGCAAGTAAGATGATGTCAGATTTTGAAATGTACCATGGGAGAAAATAATAACACATAAGAGAATGCTCGTGGTAGGAAGTTGGTGGTTGGCTCTTTATGGTTCATGGATATCCTCTCTGAGGAAATAGCTTTTATTTAACTGAATTCACAGCTTGATTGCACACTCCTAGTAATGGTATGTGTGCCAGAGATTGGAACTCAGGTTCTTATATATATGAGGTGTTTTATCCACTGAAACCATCACCCCAGGCCAAGAAGATTTTTAATAGGGTAGAATAGAGAGGGTAAGATTAATGTGAACTTGCATTTACTTGTGTTGTATGAAGACTGGAGTTGTGTGGGTATGTCAAACCCTCATTCTTACTCTCTGTCATGTTCAAAGGGGGTCCGGTAGAAATTATGGGTAGCATCCTCCCATAAGGAGAATCACAAGGACCTGAAGGAATATTTGATTACTACTTCAGTAAGGAGTCTTCCTCTTACTCAAAGAAACCTGCAGAGTGGAAATCCAGACCAGATGGGTAGACTGTATGAGTGTCATCACCTTGAGTTCGAAGGGAAGTGGGAAATAACTAATGGAAAACATTGTTCAGCTATTGAAGAAGGAATTGGGATGACCATGATATCATACTAAGTTATAAGATTATATTTTCTTGGAAGATGAATTAAATTTTGAACAGGATGATTGCTTGAGATTGCTTATGTGGTCATAAGAGATCAGAAGCTTTGAACATGGGCTGGCCATGGTGGAACACACCTTTAATCCCAAGCACTTGGGAGGCAGAGATAGGAGGATAGCTGTGAGTTCAAGGACAGCCTAGGACTATTGAGTGAGTGTCAGGTCAGCCTGGGCTAGAGTGAGACCCTAGCTCCCCCCAAAAAAATAACGAGAAGAAGAAGAAAATGTTTTGAATATAAAGCCATGATCAAGTTTATAGTTTGGAGGAAAACAAAGGAGTCAGTGAGAGTTCTGGAAGTTTTGACGGAAGGTGGGTGGATAATTATATCTAGAATATATATGCCATAATGATATTTGGGAGTGAACTTAATCTATTTGATTATTTGTATTGAAACGTAAAAAATTATTTTTGCAGAAGAGTATGTTTTAAGAGTGTATTTGATGCTGTGATTCAGTATTAATTTACAAATTGTCATTATTCCTAATGAGTATTCCCCTCATGTGTAATCTCTAACCAGTCACACATCCCACTCTTTATATGAACTGGTTGTCCTATATTTAGCTTGCATTCCCTCTTATGGTAGACCCCGTACCAATTTTGTGTAGGAATTCAATTCTTACGACATCTTTTTAACCCACTTATGAAGATCGTAAAATAATCACTAGAGGTCAGTTTTGCCTTCTTTGTTTTATTTGGGTTGTCTTGTGTTGTTGCTGATGCTTATTGTTGGTTATAACTTTGAGAATAGACTTCCCTTGTAGATTTCAGATAAGGCATACTGACAGCCACAGGAAATGATTAAACACCAAATCAGAAAGCTTCAGAGTAGGAAGTGGACATTGGTATTTAAAAACTGTTCCAAAAGTTGTTTGAAGTCACAGGCAGAACAGCCATAGTGTTAGTACTTAGCTGACACTGAACTGTGTAGTGTGTGTGTGTGTGTGTGTGTGTGTGTGTGTGTGTGTGTGTGTGTGTGTACAGCTTTTATTTAAAGAAAAATGTTAAATTTAAAGAATTTTATACCTAACTACAAAATCCAAAAATCTGACATTGTGATTCCTGTTGGCAAGGCAGGGATCATGGTCTTGTAAATCCTCAATGATATTTTATAGCTATATGTTATGAACGGGGGGGGGGCATTTCAATAAAATTTATTTATTGGAACACATTTATGTGTTGTCCGTCTGACCACTTATGTGCATACACTTTCTCAGTACAAAAAAAGCAAGCGTTCAAGTCAATTTTAATATTATTTATGTGGTTTTCTAAAATAAACCAAAATAATTCCAGCGAAACGATGCTCTGACCTCCATAATCACACGTGAAAATAATTTCATCTGCCAAAAGCCACCAGAAGCAACTCTGAACAGGGTGTACACAGCTTCTGTATGTTTTGGATAATAGTACCTCAGCACGAGCACAGAGGTAAAGCCTATTAAATCCTCTTCATATTCTCCCATTTCTGCTTCTGCAGATAGTAACTCTTTGATGCCTGAGTTCAAAAAATGTCTTTTCTCAACCCAGAATGAATGCATGGAGCCATTTTCTCAGCTTTTCACGCACTGAAGTTTTCACTAGGTTGTGCGAGACACTGTATAAATCTACTACAGATATACCAAAATCTATTTTATTTACAGAACGTTAGAGGACTGCTGAAGATGTCTGATATGCAAAGGCATGAACTGAAATGGCACCACAGCTTTAGGCTGTCCCTCAGCACTCTGGGTCTCTGCTGTTCATGCAAGTCTTACCTCAACATAACACAAAATTTCCCTGCCTTTTTTCTGGAGATTATGCTCCCTGAAGACCTTCATTCCTTTGTATCTTCTCCTGCATACCCTCATAAAACTTAACTTAAATTATCTAACACCTAGAGAGAATAGACTCATTTAAAATAATATTAAATCATGTGGAAAAGTAAAAAGCAATATGAAAACACATTAAAGGGAAAAATACATAACGTCACTATTCTAGTAAAGCATGAATGACTTTTTCCCCTCATTTTGTCTTTTGTCATATTCATGAGTAACAGTATATCGAACCAATGAAGTATCTTTCTTTTCTGCAATCTTTAACATCTCTCTGTATCTATATCATCTCTATCTCTAAATCTATCTCTACCCATATTCTATAATCTATGTCAGTTATCATCTATCTATCTATATCTATATCATCTATATTTATACAATATATATATCATCTCTATATATCATCTATAATTATATCTATATTTATATTTATATCTATATCATCTATATATATCTATATCATCTATAATATATAATCAATATCTATCTAATTATATCTATATCTATATCTATATATCATTTATAGTCTATAATCTATATCTATATAATCTATCATCTATCTATCTATTTATATCATCTATATCTGTCTATCTATCATTTATGTATATATATCAAGGTTATACAGCTGTCTTACGTTTTGGCTAGAATGTTAATCAAGTCAGGATTAATTCCTAATCTCTCATGCTGTTTCCCTTCAATGGTTGGTGAGGTTTTTAATTAACTTTGTGACCTAGGATCCTTTTCAAAGGTTCTACTTAAGTAATCATAGCTAACTCTCCCTAAATAATAAGTATCCTTTTCATTAGAAAACTGCGTTATTCACTAACCCATTAGTTTAAGAGGAATTGATATGAAGTTCAGATAATGATAGCGTACATGTTCTAATTTCAAATCTGTTGAAATGAAGCCAAGGAATCCCCAAAATGCTTCTTTATGGGGGTATAGTCCAAAGAAATTGAGCCCTGTGCAGCAATGTATAGTTACACACCTAAAAAACAGCCATCATCTCTAGGACAGGAAGGGCAAGACTTTGTTTGCATTCAGAAGAAAATTCTGAGATCCCATGTAAAAACTGGCCTTACAGATAAAATGACAACTGTTGAGGGGGGAGGTTTCATATAGAAAAACAGGATGCTAACTGAGACAACACCACAGCAGTAAAAGAGAAATGGAAAATCAGCACCCTATCGCTTATGCCCATTTTTCTGTGACACGTTGTCCACCTTAGATCAGGACACCACTGAGGAAGAACACAGGCAGGAGGAAGTAGCTGAGCAAAGAGACAACTTGTCGTCCAAAATCCCAGCCATGGTAATTAATTCTGGATACAAAGTATTGTGCAGGAATCAAAGAAATACCTTCCTTCATCAATAATACATAATATTTTGGTTCCAATTATTATCATCACATTTTATTCAAAGTATAGCTGGTTAAATTCATTCTCCTTATCTAACAATAACCAATAGAATGCTAGCAAACCCATCATAAAGAGCCTGGTCATAAAGCCAGCGCTTGGATATCTTAAAACTTACTAAAGAAGAATGGTTTGCTAAATAGTTTAGATGCCCTATATAAAATTTAAATATACTATTTTGGTTTTTCATTTTATATTAAAATAATATGAATAAAATTTAATTTTGCATCATTTTGTTTTGCTGTATTCCTAAATTTTCACTGCAATTAAATATTACACTAAATATTACTTTTTTCATGAATATTTTCTTTTTAACTTAATCCTTATCTGTGTAGATGGAAACAATGAGAAACATAACTGTAGTACCTCATCATTCCTATATAGAGAATTAAGTATTCAGAGTTAATGGAATACAACCTCTTTTTATTTCTCACTTGTTTACATTAAAATGCATGGACTACAGAGTTGTGACTTAAATAAACAAGGAGAAAGAAATCATAAAGGAGCAAAATAAGTTGCAGAAGAATATTATTTTAAGATTATTACATGACAAAATAATAACAATAGATTTATACCTGTGTTACTCTGAACTATTAGTATTAGGAATTTTGAAATAATTAAGGGAAATTAAGTTTTTCACATTTATTTTGTCTGATTCTTTTTTCTTTTTTTAAATTATTTTATTCATTTTCAAGCAGAGAGAGAGAGAGAGAGAGAGAGAGAGAGAGAGAGAGAGAGCATGAGGGCCACCACCTTGTGAGTCTGGCATACATGGGTAGTGGGGAATTGAACTCAGGGCCTTAGGAACTGGAGGCAAATGCCTTAACTACTAAGCCATCTCTCCAGCCCCTTGTCTGATTTTTATAACTCATATATTAGTATGTATGTTTGTTTTGTCAGTGTAAGAACAACGCAGGAAAGTAAACTGAAGAAAAGCCATCACATTATGTAAATGATATTCTCTGTGGCGGTTGACTTCATTGGATGGAGAAGAGTAATAAACATTACTACATGTCTGCGGGGGTGTTTCCACATATTGTTACATACGAGTCCATGGACTAAATCAATGTGTTAATCCAGCCACGAATTCAAAATCTGACCAAACCATGAAACGGAAGAAGAGTAGAAGGTGAGAAACTGGTTGGAGAAATTTGCTTTGTCCTTGGTGGCTGTGTGTTACTATGACCCTTTCTTCTCCCTCTGTTTTCTGGCTGCTCTAAGATGACTCACTTTCTGCTGCCTCAACCTTCTCCAATGCTTTAGCCCTCTTTTTTTCTTTATTGTCCATAATGAGTTACATTGTTTAGTGGGCCAACCATGAGTTGTTATCCCCAATTCCCCATTGTCCCCCTTCCCCATCCCCAGTCAGCTGGATATCCTCCTCCATGGGCCGTCTGTATCAGTCTATGTGGTAGGGGACCATGGATAGCCCAGTCTTTAGCTGGGTTCTCATGACCCAAGTGTGTTGTTACTGAGGGTTGCCCTCTTGAAGGCTTAAAATAATCCATCCAAAAGCTATTGATGGAAGTTTTTCAATTGGCATATGTACAGACATCATCTCTGTCAGGAGTTTGCCTCAGTGACAAAAAGTATCAATTGATATATACTTCTATGAGAATTCCAAATTGTTGATGTATTTATAGGCATTCTGCCCTCATTACTACTCTGTATTTACAAAGCGGATCTGAGGTAGTTCATTCTCTCACAATTGTTTGTGCAATATTTTTTTCAATTAATGAATAGACATTTCTGTATTTTACAAGTATATTTCAGGAGATTAAAAACCCTTTAGGAACACCATGTCATTTCTCAGCATGAAAACAACTGCATCAGAACAACTGATCACACAATGACCTGTATTGTACTTCATTAAAAATACATTGTATATATTTTTTGAAGATTTGTATTCAATAAAACTTTGTTTCAAGTTGCAAACTCAGCTTCTAATTAGCATTAAGCAATCCATTCTGAATTAGCCCCATGGAAATTTTCATAGAATCCAGGTAACAACAGAGATGTTATAACAAAACCAAATACAGGCATAGACAATTTTGTTATGAATGCCATTTTAATTATATATTTATTTTTAACACTGTCAACACGATAACCAAATTATAAGAGAGAAGCTAATCTTTTGTTTTTAGTCCTCTAACAAACACTGCTGACTTGACCAAAGGGCCAGGGTCCAGAAGATTAATGGTCCAAGCAGAAACTCTGTATATAGATAAACTAGAGGACAAATGCCTGCCTACTTCTCATATGATTATATCTGGTCTGTCACTTCATCTTTACAGAACATATCTACCTCAAATCTAAAAGGAACACTAAACTAAGCATCCTTCATTGTGTTGTTTTAATACAAAATGTGTGAAATGTACATGTATCCCACATAGGGCAGTGCGTGACACACAGTACATTCTTAGTAATAAAAACTTCTACTATCATTATACTCTTAAAAAAAGATGAAGCAGAGCCTAGATTGTTTTTCAAGGGCAAGACAAGAAAGGAATCCCCGGGTGCCGAGGAGCTGTCCTTTCCAAGCTGGTGCTGAAATGTACAGTATTATTCTCAGGGTTGTCAGAATCCCATGTGATAATACTGTGATACATGGAGTTACCCTCTTCTCATATGCCAGTTAATTTCTGCTCAGAGATGCAATAGCACGTCTGGGGCCTCAGGAAGGTTTAACTGACCCAGTGTTTGATGGAAAATGAGAAGTAAAATGAATGTTTCTCTTTATCTATCTCAGTAGGAGGAAAGATTCAAAAGAGAAATAGAATAAACACAGAAGGAAACCTTTAATTAGCCATTCACTCACTGCAATAAAAGACTATATTCTGAAACCTGGAAGACTGTAATGTAGGGCTCATAATTCTCCTACCTGCTAATTAATAGTTCTCATTAAGCCTATATATTGGCTCTAAGTAATAATAATAATAAATTATTTTTTATAAACACGTGAAACCTGACTGCCTTAAGGCAATAAAGAATGCATTAAGATTTGCCTTTACTTTTATCAATCAATGAGTTTTATTTATTTTTTATTTATTATTATTTATTATTTATTTATTATTTATTTTTTATTAATTATTTATTTATTTTATAATAGAATGAATGTTGAGATCTCAGCTACCATTAGGAATGTGATGACTCAAAATCACCTTTGAAGGCAGAAAAGTAATCATTGGGGAAAAGGAAAGGAGAAAACCAGGGATTTCAGAAGAAGGTGTTGGATTGAGTGAGGTTAGAGGAAACACAAGTCATCTTGAAAATCTGTTAATTTTCTTATATACAGTCAATATCACAATATATACCCAACATACAGCAAAGTAGTGGAAATAATCTATGTAGTAGGGATGCATGAAAAAGTTTAGCTTCACAGTAAAAGAGAACTGTATTCCATGGCTATTAATGATTAAGTTCTCTTTATTTTGCAAAGGGGGTAGTGATATTGCCTTGTAGAATCATTAGTGCCTTTAAGTAGTACTCCACCTGTAATGTCCAGTTTACAGCTGGATGCCCACCGGGTGGAAAAAGAATGAATGAAACTATTGTAATTTTAGTATTTCATGAACAAAATGCAGTGACAATCATTCCATATAATGATAGAGCTGGACAGAGGCAACCTTAAATCAGTTACAAAATGTTAATTTACTGTTGAAATATTTAAAAAGAGCTATAAAATTAATAGATTGAGTTCACAGCAATCTGGGTTACATGTGATGCTTATTTCATTAAACCTCCCTCGAAGCACAACATGAAAGTGGAATAAAACAAAATAACCACCATGAGTTCATGAATGAAACACGATGTCATGTCTGGAAAACAGTATCCCCTAGCATTCCTCCCCTGGCTCTGTGTTTAGAATTTGTTCCTTACCCTATGCTACAAATTTTGCTGAGTTCTGGACTGGGTAATATTGGATCCGTACAAGGCCTGCAGAACATTTAGCTCGTCAACATTCCAGCTTGGGTGATGTAGGAGTATATGGGGCTACCACTATACCCTAAGACTTTATTAACAATTAATGTGGAGAGACATTTTCTTCAGTGGTATACTTGTGATGGTTTCAGGATAACTCCATAGACTCCCTCCTCTTGAGTGGGAGGTGTCTAGTTAGAGCTAAAACCTAGCAGCTAAAACCGATTGGTCAGGTGTGAACCAACCACCTGTCTCCCTGCTCATCTGGGGCAGGAAATACTCACTGAACAGATTACCCTGTCTGTTTCTCACTCACATGGCCTAGAAGAAGGACCTCTGACTCTCTAGGGATGAGTACAAACAGGACTAGCTGAGAGGAAGAGAGAGGTCCAGTGTGAGAGAAAGGAGAACAAGAGAAGACAATGGGAGGTTAATACGCTCAAAATGCATTATATACATGTATTCATGTTTTCAATTCAAATAATAAACTTTAAAAACAAAAAAGTATAGGTAAAAAATTGCCAATTTTTATGTAACTTCTTACAAACTTCTTCCTAACTTGCCCGGATGGTCAATCATCTACAGCCATCTGTTAACACTATCCTCAGAAATAATAAAAAGATTTATAATTCTATTTTAGCATAATCCTTCATTGAATTAAACAGATGTTGTAGTGTTTGACATCCTAAAGATGCAGTCTCTTATCTTCGTCCTAGAGTAATATAATGTAATAAGTATAAGCTTGGTAACCTCTTAAAATTTATCCAAAACTTGTTTCCCTTAACTTATACCTGGTTACTCTCCAATTCTCTCATTGAAGTAAACTGGAGAGTACAAGTCTTCTTTTTCAAAATAAAATGTAATGTCAATTTAAGAAGGTTACTATTTTGATTATTAAAATTAGCAAACTATGATTTTTTTTTGAGGTAGGGTCTCTCTCTAGCCCAGGCTGACCTAGAATTCACTATGTATTCACAGGGTGGCGTTGAACTCATGGTGATCCTCCTACCTCTGCCTCCCAAAAGCTGGGATTAAAGGCGTGCACCACCATACCTAGCTCAAACTATGTTTCAACGATAAGCTTTTTTATTTTCCAATAGAACATTGAGATCTCATGTACAATTAAGAATGTGAAGAGGGCTGGAGAGATGGCTCAGTGGTTAAGGCACTTGCTTCCAGTGTCTAAGGCCCTGGGTTCAATTCCCCAGGACCCACATAAGCCAGACCCACAAGGTGGTGGCCCTGGTGGCCCTGGTGCTCTCTCTCTCTCTCTCTCTCTCTCTCTCTCTCTCTCTCTCTCTCTCTCTCTCTGTTTGTGTGTCTCTCTCTGTATCTCTCTGCTTGAAAATGAATAAATAAAATATTTTTTAAAAAATGTGATGAACAAAGGTATCCTTTGAATGCAGAAAAAAATCATTAGGGAAGAAACAGGTGATTGCAAATGAAGGGTTTGAAAAGAATGAGTTCAGAAGAAAAGAAATACACCTTGCAAATCTGTGGTCTGTGCTGTGCGGACAGATGCTTTAGACATTTCATTAACAAGAATAGGTTTGTCCCAAAATGCATTTCAAAGTTACATGGCACATTGGGACATTTCTGTGGCCAGATGCATTGCACATGTTTAAGGAAATGCCATTGGCTGATTAAGAGGGAGTCAAACACAATTTTCCTAAAAGTGTATAATCTTTGGCATCTCCTCATTATACACAAATTGGTTAATTCTTTCATACTTTGTGCAAAGGTGAATTGAAGCTTTACTTTTGGTGTGAATCTTTGGCATTCATTCTCCATCAGCTTCATTTGAAGTGACTCTGAGGCACTATTCTACTCATCACAGCAAAGACCTGTTTCTGAACTGGCTGAGCACTCACCCAGATTTTCCATTTTTTTTTTAAAGTTGTATTGACTTTCTCTCCCTTGTACTTGCTTGAGAATCCCTGATTTTAATTGTCACTCCTGGACACTGCCAATTACCATAAAACCTCAGAGATTTTTAACATCCTATGAATATTTAATGAATCATTTTAAGTAATAGGTATATATTAGTATGTATTATTTGTGTTTATGGTTAGTATTGCCCATGACAATATTAAAAAAAAATCTGGGTCGAATGCAATAGCTCCCCATCCCGTGTATAATTGTACTTCTGCTCAGATTCCTGGCTTCGCTGCCAGTAGACACTTGAAGGTAGTCCATGAACTGAGGATGTTTGTAGTTTTTCTGGACAACCAAAAGGCCATGGGTATTTTTGAAAGTTCTTCCCATCACAGCAATGCAGACAGCACTTGGATAAACCTGACAATGAAGTTTGCAGCATCAGCTTTTCTTTGTATCCGCTATGCCTAGATAAAGGTGTATGCCAGCCATCATCGTGAACTTGTCATGAAGCAAGCAGCCTGTAAATTACTATAGCAAAAAGCATCAGAAGCCCTCAAGCCCTGTTCCTTTATAAATGTAAATTCTCAGACCTTTCACTCAGAGTTAACAAACCTTTGGGAAAAATCAAATAAGGATGTGGACTTACCAAGTGGGTGTGTTAAACAATATCTCTGTTCTTATTCCTAGAACTAAGACGTTCTGTGACAGACACATCTCATGTCTGTAATTGGACTAGGAAAAGTTCTGGCGGAAAGATTGTGAAAGCCGTGGTGGGGGAGACTATCCAGAGGCATGGCCAGGAGAACCTGGCTGAATACTAGGCTATCCATGGTCCCCTGTCACAAGGACTGATCCAGACGACCCATGGAGGAGGTTTTCCAGCAGAGTGGGGAGGGGAGGGCAGTGGGGAATTGGGGATAACAACTCATTGTTTGCCCACTAAATATTGTAACTCATTATGGACAATAAAAATAAGAAAAGTTGTGGAAAGATGTTCTATACTGTAAATAATTCATTGAGGTTTATACCTCTCAGGGTGAGGACCTGGTAGAAAGTGAAAATGCAAAAAAAAAATTTGGAAAGATTTTGGCTTATTTGTGAGTGAGGGAGAGATGTGATTTTATTGTAGCTACCATCTCTCAAGTGCCCATGTGCTGTGCATACATATTAATTTATTTTTCCTTCTTTGTGTCCCTTAACAAATATTTATTGAGTGTTAGGTAAGTACTGGGACTTACAGTCTATGGATATTAGTTACTCCACTAATGTCTAGTGAATTAATCAATAATGCATGCTAATAATTAATTACCATTTGCCTAAACCTCTATATGCTATGGTGAAAAAAGAAATATATGAATATCCATGAATAGATTAAGATTTTCCTTAGAAGAAAATAAAAATTGTATGAAAAAGTGATTTAAATTGCTTAGATATTTTATTTATGCTTTGGCAATAAATTATATTCATGTATAATATTTTAAAGAGAAAGAGGACATTCTCATTGATCTACAGAGATGACATCAAACAGCTATGTTTAGAAACAAAAAAGCAAACAGCAGTTATAAGGGATAAATAATTCCTTCTTACTGTAGGAGAGTGCAAATGAAGACCGCAAAAAAACAAAGTGTGTGTTTACTTATTAAATTACTTAAACTTATAAAGTTATACAATTTATAATAACTATAATTATTGTTCCAATAGTCTGATAGTTTTTAATGAAAATGTTTATCATAAATAATTTAGAAAACTTTTGAAGTTATAGAGAATAAAGTTTTCATCCTTCTATCCAACTTTTTATTAAAAATACTTTGAACAAATCATCACTTTTCGTATATCTATCAGATAATTTCCTCCTATTTATTTACCTATACTTCAGAAAATTAGTCCAGATAAGATTAGCTGTCCAAAACATATAAT
>PVHP010029853.1:0-22084 GCA_004024765.1 Zapus hudsonius
AGTAACAGATTAGTAATAATAACAAAAATAAAGCCATTAAAATAATGTAATCAATTATGCCAATGTGATCTTTTAAAACGTGACATTACTTTTCTAAACTCATTGCTCTTTTGAAGAAATGAGACAATACACTGCCTACATGGTATGATGAAGTGAGGCTCCACGCTTTCTGGCACAATACACTGCCATCATGTTTCCACCTCCAAATGTAATGCCATTTCTATTTTAACAAGCATCTATGACAAACTATGCCCTTAGTTTGAGGTAAAATAGCAAAATTAACATGAATTTCTTTTTGCTTGTTCACAATTTCATGGATGGAGATTTGTTCTTAACATACACCTTAGCAATACCAGCACAAATTTTCTCTTTCTTTACTTAGTTGAGAACTCTTCCCATTACAGGCAAAAGCATCATCATCACATCTGCATCTGCAGACCATCTCTAAGTAAGACAAGGATTTTTTTGAGTGTATGTGTGTGCATACTATGTGTGATAATTTGTACAAGTGATGTATGACATATGTGCACCCTGTTCACAAAGGTGAGAGGCCAGAGTAAGATGCCAGGTGTACACTTCTATCGCTCATCCATCTTATTTCCCTGACACAGTCTCTCACTGAATCTGGAACTCTGCTTTGTGTTTAGACTACTTGACCAGAAAACTCCAGAAATAACTGTGTCTCCACTCCACTCAGCACTGGGGTTACAGGCATGCACAGCCATGTTCAGCATTTTTATATGGGTGCTAAAGATTGAACTTGAGTCCTCGTTCTTATGCAGCATGCACTCTTACCTACTGAGGCACCTCCCCAGCCCTCTAAGGGTTGAGCGCAAGTAATGACTACTACAAGAGTCAATGTGACATACAGTTGATTGGACAAAGGATTTGTTAACTGAGGTAGCTACTAAGTGACAAAGAGGCATGTGACGCTCTTCATGGGTGTGCTGGACAAAAGGATGATTCATGTGAGAGGAGGACTGGTGCAAAACTTCATTATACTAATAAAAATGGCATGCAATTTAAAAGTTATGAATTTGACTAAGGCAATTGCTCAGTCTGTAAAGTGCCTGCCTTGTAAGCATTAGAACCTGGATATCCTCCTCCCTGGGTAGTCTGGAGTTTGTTTGCTGGCAGGCCCATTCTCTCTCATTCCCTCTCTTGCAAATAATAAATAAAAATATTTTTGTCTTTTTTATTATCCATAATTAGATATACTTAATAAGCGAATAATGTGGTGATATCTCCAATTTCCTGATTTCCCTCCTCCCTGTCCTCAATCAGCTGGGTATCCTCCTCTGTAGGCAGTCTGGATCAGTCCATGGGGTAGGGGATTATGGATAGTCTAGGAGTCAACCTGGTTCCACACCCCTTTGTATGTTGTTACTGAGGAGGGCATTGTCTCTGGCAGTTCTCCCCCACCATGTCTCTTACAATCTTTCTGTCCCCTCTTCCGCTCAGTTCCCTGAGTAATGGTGGGTGAGTATTAAGGCTGCTTTATTGTTAAGGTCTTAGGGGCCTCTGTACTTCTGCTTTAGGTTGTGTTGAAAATCATTGGTGTCTGTCTCACTGGCTCATCCTGGGTTGACTGATTAGCTGTGTTTATAGGTCTCTTGCTTATCCCATATACTTTCTGCAGGGTTCCATGTGGATCCTCCATGGTAGGCTTGGGTTGGCTCATCTTTTGCCAGGAAGTCAGCTATCGGCCTGTGGCTCATTTTTTTAAAGTGTTTATTTAAAAGTGCGGAACAGGGGGCAGAAAGATTTTAAGAGCCACAGAATGGGCTGAGACATGGTCGTCCCCCTTCCCTACAGAAACTAAGGCCTTCATGACTCCACAGTGAATACCACAAACCCACTGAGGAAAGCTCCCAGGGAAATGGGAATGGGCAAGGGATCAAATAGTATAACCTTTTCTAAAACAAAATTTAAAAAACCAAAGGGTTTTAAGGCCGTTAGATCAGGCTGGCATTATTTCACACATTCCCTGAAGAGGAATTAGTCCTACACTATAAATCAAGAGAATTAACAAGATGCTTTTTTTTTTTTCTTTTTCTTTTTTTTCAAGGTAGGGTCTGGCTCTAGTCCAGGCTGACCTGGAATTCACTCTGTAGTCTCAGGGTGGCCTTGAACTCACGGCGATCCTCCTACCTCTGCCTCCCGAGTGCTGGGATTAAAGGCATGTGCCACCACGCCTGGCAACAAGATGCTTTTATTATGAACAGAGTATTAATTTTCCTCATCTTTGGGTCTTTAAGCTAATAATTTCTCTTGAAATATCTGAGATTCCATATTCTCTAAAGATAACCTCTGTCTTAATGCTTAGGGAGGGACAAGAGGTAACCTATTGTTTTAAATTTTCAAATGAGCATAAGTGAGTATGTAACCATACTTCTGTTAAGCAAGTATTCACTAGAAATCTTGTAGCTATACTCTGAATCAAGACACCAGAACAAACAGGCTGATTTTTTGGCTGATGGCCTTCATATATTTACTAAAAATATTTTAAAAGTGAGAGCTGAAGTGTTTATGTGAGTGAATGAATGACTTATTAATTTGAATCAGAGATTTACACAGAATGCTTGCTTAAGCAAAATGTAAGTTTTCAAACCTTCTAATTCTTATCTTTTTAAATTGACATAAATATTATACTTGAGGGAGGGAGGGAAAGAAGAAAGTAGGAAACCATTTCAAAGTCATATATCAAAGTAAAAAATTCTAATTTCAGGTTATGATTGCTTGTAATATACAATTCAATTATACCAAATCTACACAGTGAGGAAATTTCAAAATTGTATTCCTTCATAAATACTCTCTCTAATGACAGACTTGACACTTAGGTCAAAGACTGACCATCTGCCTAAACACCTTCAACTTGTATTAATTTCTTTTGTATTGGTAGTTTTATACATGAAAACAGTATAAATATTGCTTTAGATTGCTAAGATAACATTTCTTTCATTCCCTTACTGAGAAGTCACTAGTTGATATTTTGCAGGTTGTGTTAAGTACTTTGTAATTATGTGGCCTTTACATTTTGTAATGCAAAACTTCAGGACCATTTTCAATAAACAGGTGCAATATTAAGCCCACAATGGGTCTGAAATTCAATACAATTTATACACTGCAGTATTTCCTGAATCTGTTCTTTAAAAGGCTGTAAACATTCCCTCTGTGTGTGTGTGTGTGTGTGTGATGTATGCATGTATGTGCACAGATGCACGTGCCCTGTGTACATGGACGAGGAAACAAGCAGGGAATGTCAGGTGTCACACTCTAACGCTCATCTACATTTTTCCTTGACACAGAGCCTCTCACTGAAACTAGAGCTGCCATTCTCGGTTAGACGGGCTGACCAGCAAACCCCAGTGATTCTCCCTGGTTTCTACATTCCAGAGAATTGGAATCACAGACATATGTGGCCACACTCAAGTGTTTACATGGGTGCTGGGGAATCAAATTCAGGGCAAATAAGACCCTAACACTTGTGTGGCAAACATTCTTACTGCTGAGCCATATCCCCAGGTCCAATGCTACAAAAGTTTGCTTCCTTTTCTCCTTTCCCTTCATGTCCATTCCTCTGCCTTTCACACTTTCCAGAAGACTTATAACATTTTACATGTGACCAAGGACATCACCTTTATATCCTTTGGTTTCTAAAATGATCTCCTTAAAAGAATCCTTTCCCCCCAACAAACATGTAGGAAAAAAAAATCTAAATTGGTGATGAAAAATAAAGAGAAATTATAATAAAACAATTTAAAAAAATAAGCTGAGGGCTGGAGAGATGGCCCAGCTGTTAAGGCGCTTGCCTGCAAGTAGAAGAACCAGAGCTCAATTCCCTAGAACCCAAGTAAAGCCAGATGCACAAGGTAATGCATGTATCATTTGTAGTAGCTAGAGGCCCTGGCCCAACCATTCTCTCTATCTGCCTCTTTCTCTCTCTCATTTTTCTCTCAAATAAATGAATAAAATATATATTTTTTAAAAAAAGAAAGCTGGGCATGGTGGCACACTCAAGAGACTAAGTTAGGAGGATCACCAGGAGTTCAAGGCCAAAAGATTTTCTGCCACTATAGACTGAAACTATGAGCCAGAATAAGTCCTTCCTCACTCAAGCTATTTCCATCCCAATACTGAGCTAACAGTCTAGCTTTAAAATTTAGCTTGTCCATGAAGAGTACGGTAACCACTAGCTTGAATTTTTCTGGGCAGCCTAATAAAAAACAAATAACATCTTTGAGTGCTTAAAATTGAAGCCATACCAATATATATTCTCGGTGAATTGTTTGTCAGCTACAGTCCAGAAAAAAAAATGGCATAATTAAATACAAATACAGTATGACCAAGCAAAATCACAAGAGATGAAAATCACTTTTAAACTATCTATTTACTGTAATAATAAAGAAATTACTAAATAGAACTATGTTAAATACAAAATGATGATTATCAATGATAAATTATGTGATTTCTATCTTTGAATTTACCATAATACTGAACATTAAGCCCCAAACTGTAAGGAATTTTTGGATGACTGATTATGGTTCTTTCCATTTTAATCTATGAATACACATATGATTTTAAAAATTATTTTAAAAGGTAAATAAGAGCTCAGGAAAACAAGGTTTAAGTACATTAAGATTTCCCCTTCAATTTTTCCTTCCTCCTCCTCACATTTTTTTTTAAAGCATGAATGTAGGTGTTAAGGGAAAAAAGAAAAACAACTATGGTTTGCCTGTTAGGAATGAAAGAATGGCTCTCTGGGACTGATAAATATCATTATCAATCAATTTCTCCTTTCTTTGCCTATAAGCTAGTCTTTGAGAGCCGTGGGAGTGGAGGGTAGGTAGGAGGATAAAGCAGTGAAAACAATATCAGAATTCAAGAATAAAGAATGTGCCTAACCATATTCCAACATCTGAGAAGACTGATTTCATTCTTTTTTGTTTGGAAATGAAGTAAACAACAAAACTTACTGTTTTGAGCCAGGGCTTGAAGCAGGCAATCCAAGCATCCTTCTAAACTATCTTCAGTTCTGTCCACAGCTGTTATCTTTAGTTTCTTCAAGGTATCACTTAGATTATCTGAAAACATATTACAAAAAAAACATAAAAATCAGAGAATTCACTCACCTTGTGAGCATCACATGTTGAAAGGGTACACATGGTAAAAGAGTAAGCAGGTACCATTAATATGCAAAAGGTTTGTATCACACAGAACTGACCTCCACACACATTCCAAAATGGCACCAGACTGTACTTTTGCAAATTTTAAAATAAAACTGTCCACTAAACAAGTATAAATATTCACTCTGTAAATAATTAAGATGCCAGGAACATTACAGATTACCACTGAACATCTATTTCAATATTCTTATGCCATATTGAGGAAACCACATAACTGGGAAAATTAGTCATTAAAAAACATAGTTTTACAAGTCCAGTTTTTTCTAGCATTCTTGTATTTTATTTTATTTTTTTTAATGTTCTTATTTATTTAGTTGTAAGCACAGAGAGAGAAAAAAATGGGCACACCAGGGTATCTTGCCACTGGAGATGAACTCAGACACATGTGCCATTTTATGCATCTGGCTTTATGTGGGTACTGGAGAATCAAATGCAGGCTAATAGGCTTTGCAAGCAAGTGCTTTTAACTGCTGAGCCATCTCCCCAGCCACACTCTTGTATTTTAAAGACATAAAATGAAAATGAAGGTTTAGAGAAGTTTCAAGACAACGACTTCAAATAATACCAAGTATGTTATCTACAAAACCTATTTGTGCACAACCATTTGAAAAAATATTCCACAAAGTACTGCTTGAAGCAAAATACATATACTTTGGATTATGAAGTTATACTACTGAATTTGAATTATATGCTGATTCTTCTAGGCCACAGAAACTAAAACTTCTTTGACATTTAAAAATGCATTGAAGATAAAGAAATTTATTTCAGGGCTGGAGAGATGGCTCAGCAGTTAAGGCACTTGCCTCCAGTGCCTAAGGTCCCCGGTTCAATTCCCCAGGACCCACAAGGTGGTGGTCCTGGTGCGCTCTCTCTCTCTCTCTCTCTCTCTCTCTCTCTCTCTCTCTCTCTCTCTCTCTCTCTCTCTCTCTCTATTTCTCTGCTTGAAAATGAATTAAAAAATTTTAAAAAGAATATTATTTCATATTTATATTTAACATATTAAAATTAAAAACAGACTTTTAAAGTTTTATTTTATAATTCACCTGAATACAATAATTATAAATATAATGAACATTTTTATGAAGATTTCTAAAGCAAAAATTCTAGGTGGCTTGTTTTATAGGTTTATAAATCTCATTATAACATGTTATAACATGTAACACAGCAACAGAAAACAAGGCTCTCCTGTTTCTGTGTTTAGTCTTTTACAATGTGTTGTTTTGACTGAGCAGATAAAAAAGAAACTTTGCCTCATATATATGTACACATATACAGTGGAAAAACATGGTAATATTTTATAGATAACTGCAAATATTCTGTGTCTGTATACCAACTTATGAAGTACTTTTCCTCCTCCTTTGCCTCCCCCCTTTCTCTTTTCTGCTTGTGCAGTAGTTCTGGGGTCAAACCTAAGGCTTGCTTACACAGTGCTCTACCACTCAGCTAAATCCTCAACCCAATGGCACATATTTTAATAGAGTATTTTTAAATTGCTAGCTCATGATAATTTTTAGACTATGATGGAATCCCTAACAAAGTGAGACATAATATAAGTTTAAACACACACACACACACACACACACACACACCAGAGGCTGGAGAGATGGCTCAGGGGTTAAGGTGCTTGCCTGCAAAGCCTAAGGACCCGGGTTTGATTCCCTAGCACCCATGTAAACCTAGATGCATAAAGTAGTACATGCATCTGGAGTTCGTTTGTAGTGGACAGAAGCCCTAGCGCACCCATTCCCAAGCTTTCTGTCTCCTTACAAATTAGTATTTTATAAAACATATCAAATAATGAAATACTACTAAATATTAGATACGCTTGGTGAAAACTTTGACTAACGTAATAATCCTAAACATACTCTTTATTTTTTTAAAAAATCCCAAGTTATTGTTCACAACTGAAGTTAATAATTATTTTCTTGGAAGGGATCTGATAGTTTTTCTTAAAAAAAAACCAATTTTCTTCCAAAGAAAGTCTCTACCTATATATTTCTCTAGATAAACAGAAGCACCACATCACTGATATACTTGATATTAGTTGATTTCTCTAAAACAAAGTAGGAATAATAGATATCTAAGCTCTTATTTCATAAGCAAGTAATTGCCACGACACAGAGGAAAAATAAAAGAATGCTACTGAAATTATAGTAATTTATCAACATGGTCAACATATTATAAAACCAACTAACACTAGTGGATACTGCAGTATACTTAAGTGTGCTGCCTTACCTAGCTGGTAAATCTCAGCTTGTAAGAGACTCTCACTGTACTCATTTTACTCTCCTAAGTAGTACTTATTTCTTCTGCTTAAACCCTAAAGTAGAATTACCACTGTCTCGTCTTATATACATACAGTTTGTAAATGAAATGATTTGTCCCCAGATCACACAGCAAAGATTCAATTAAAACCAAAACACCAGTCTAGGTTATCAACCTATATGCTTTACTGCTTCCACAATATACTTTACAAGTACATACTAGTAGATGACCATCTTAGACTGTACTAGAGAATCTAAAAATAACATTATATCTATAAAGTAAAATAGGTAAAAATAATTTAGTTTTAAATAGCTCAAAATTACAACACAGAGCAATGTACTACACGTAAGAGCCAGTAAAAAATTCTGATTTAACTACTCATGGTTACAAATGTAAACTTCCATGTCTTTAATCCTGTCGACATTTTATATATCTCACCATTAGAAACAATTGAGCAGGTCCAAAACCAAATATATCAGTTTGCCAACTTGCTGTCTATCAAAGCTATATTGCTCCTCCACTCTGCATATACCATACACTGCCATCTAGATCCTTTATCTCATCTCCATCATTGTGACCCTGGCATCTCTTTTAAGTTTCTGTCTATGTGTGACCACCTCAGAAGCCATCCCTATTCATTCTACTGAGGTCTTCTCCTCTTCCTTAACATTTCCAGGGTCATTCTTTTTATTTTTATTTATTTGCAAGCAGAGAGAGAAGAGAAATTGAGAATGGGCATGCCAGTGCCTCCCGCCACCACACTACAGATGCATGTACCATTTTGTGCATCTGGCTTCACGGGTACTGAAGAACTGAATTAGGGTCATTAGAAGTTGCAAGCCAAATGTCTTAACCACTGAACCATCTCTCCAACACTCAAGGGTCATTCTTTATCAATATACCCAACCTTTAAAATTTACATTTCTAATATTGTTAACCCATACTCTTCTACTGTATTTGTATGGGCATCTTGTTGCCTAAGGGCTTTACAGAAAAGACTATAAGATTTCATTTTTCCTTCACCTATGCACTGAAAGTATTCTGTCCCCAATAGTCTGGCTAAGAATAAATATTATAGCACCCTACTTCCTAACAGTCTGGTGGGCTTATTTTTAATTTTTACCTTAACTATGTCAGTACCTCTCATATTTATTGAACATTTGGATTGGCCTTCCTACAAAATGTTTATCTATGATCTTTGCCTAATGTTTTAATTCTGTTCTTATGATGTAGTATAAACATTATCCTTGTCTATCATCTATGTCCTTTTTCACTAAAATCTATCATTAATCTACTGGTTTGATGTTTTCTTTTATAACATCTGGATTACTAGCATAGTCAAGAAATACTGCTTAGCAAAAGCCTTATCTTTTGATGTTGTGATTCTTTGAACTTATTTAGTATGGTCTAAGATTGAAATTTACTCTCATTTTCTTGCATGTCAACAGTTAATATTTCATCTTTGTCCACTAAATTACTACCTGTCTCATATACAGAAATCTATGTGTACGTTTATGACTAGCATGTGTGTGTATGTGTGTGTGTGTGTGAGTGAGAGAGAGAGAGAGAGAGAGAGAGAGAGAGAGAGAGAGAGGGTGCAGGTGTGCCATGTGGAGTTATGTGGAGTCCAAGGACTATCTCAGGTGCTAGTCCTCACCTTCCACCTTGAAGTAGCTCTCTTGTTGTTCACCACTATGTCTGCTACACTAGATGGCCCTTGAGATTCTGGGAATTCTGTCTTTACCTCTTATCTCACTTTTAGAGTAGCTCTGGGATTACAGACGAGGGGTTCTGCGGATACAAACTCAGGTCCTTATGTTGTGCAGCAAGCACACTCTGTCCATTGAGCCAGTTCCCCGGACCTAAAAATATATTCCTGAGGTCTCTATTCTTCCTAATGATCATTGTTTTTACACTAATACTATATGGATATGATCACATCGACTCTATCCTATGTTGCAGAGCCTGGTCAGGCTAAATCACATCATTGCCAGCTTTCTTAGCTATGTGGATTTTTTTTTAATACACACGCCATTTCAACTAAGCACTCCAGAGTGAATGACTGAATGAAAAACCAGCATTCAGACCAGCTGATATGAACTGCTGCCCAACCTAGAGGGCTAGGACAATCCCATACATAGTGCACCAAGGAGGAAACGGGTTTCACAAATCAACATAGATGGTGATCAAAACTCAGTGCTGACAAGGAGAGTTGAGGGCTCAGCACTAAATGTTCCAGCTCCATAACCCCACACCACACCTCACAATGTTCAGATAACACTGGGGACGAGGTGGCAGAAAGAATGCAAGAGCTAACAGAAAGGGAGAAGTGTTTGGACACCAGGTGATGGCTGTATTCATACCTCACAGCAGCTGTTAACTGCACAAGACCTGCATAATATTGAGGCCATCAACATGTTGTCACAGGTGATGGAAGAGGGAAAAAAGATATCAAAATGGATGGATTACCTGGAAAGGAGTTCACCAGACCAGGGATGGAAGAGAAGGACAAAAGAAAGTTTTAGGAAGGGATTATGATCAAGTTACATTATGTATATGTATAAAAAGTAATAATAAAAGAACTTTTAAAAAGTAGGAAATTAGCTGTGGTGGGGGAGAATTTCAGAGGCATGGCAACCCTCAGTAACAACACACTTGGGTCAGGAGAACCCGGCTGAATACTAGGCTATCCATGGTCCCCTACCACAAAGACTGATACAGATGGCCCACAGAGGAGAATATCCAGCTGACTGGGGACAGGGAAAGGGGGCAATAAGGAATTGGGGATAACAACTCATTGTTGGCCCACTAAACAATGTAACTCATTATGGACAATAAAAAAAAAGAAGAAGTATAGTGCTGTGGGAGATTAGGAAATAGATTTTCTAGATAGAGTCCGGCCTCTATGACTTCACAGTCACAGCACCTTCCTAGCCAGACCTTTGCCCCCCCCCCAGATGAAGGTGGGGCTCTCCTAGGTCTAGGCCTGTCAGCAGAGAAACTCCTAAACTTCCAGGGTTTTGGTAAGATCCCCCTTTCTTTCCCACATAGACTTTTTTTCTCATGATGGGAGCCCTCTTATAGTTTCCCTTCTTTCTCTTGCTTGGCTGGTCAGAGCAGATCCCCTGGATTCAAAGCCATGCAGCTAGCATCGCCCCAAGTGCTCTCTCCTCACTTGTGGTGGGAAATCTCTTCAGCTTCTCCTTTCCTCCTATTAATCTAAAAGTCTCTCTCTATCCTCTGGTGGTCTGTAATTTTAGTTCTTTAAAGTTATATGACAAGAATCTGTGTACTCTAAATTTGCCGTTCTATTGGCAAAGAACTCCAATTTCCCTGTTACAGTGTAACAGAAAAATAAGTAAATTATAACTACATTACAACTACATACTAAATTTGTTCAGTGGGTACACATATATGCACGTGGCATGAAAAAGACATCTCTAACCAAAAATAACTGTTCAAAGTATGTATTTGTGTTTGTATGTGTATGTGTAGTGGTTAAAGGACAATTCAAGAAGTTCTGGAAAAGGTAGGACTAGTTATAATATTTTAAGAAAAACATTAAAACTTAAATTATTCCATTTAATGAAAACCCTGTATTTTATGAATTATATATTATCTTGTCTACTGCCTTAACATGTAGTATGCCATACAGTTCTCCAAGTTGCAGTAATACTGAAACTGTGTTCATTCACCAGTTATATGCATGATGGCTAATCTTCCTGCCAACTTGACATGCTTTAGAATCACCTAAGAGATGTTCTTGGGAATGTCTGGGAGGAGATATCGAGAGGGTTTAACTGAGGAGGGAGGCTCGCCCTTGGATGTGGGCAGCACCATCCCACAGACTAAGGCTCCTGGTCTGAATAAAAAAGGAAAAAGCGAATGAAAACCTAGCATTCCTTTCTCTTTGTTTTCTAACTACAGATGCAATGTGTCTCCCTTAACATGATGGGCTCAAATTATAAGCAATAATATAGCCTTCCTCCTTAGGTTGTCAGGTATTTGTTCGTAGTACTGAGCCCTCTACATTATTGCCTATTTACTGAATATATCTTTCTTTCCAAAAGCTGATTGTAACTGCATTTCTTGTATCACTTCTTGCTTTAGGCATAAAACTTCATACAAAATAAAGCTTTAAGTGAATTTAATCAATCATTTCTTAAAAATAAAGTAATTTGAACTCTGTCAGGTGACTAAATTCCAAAATTTAATTTCATATATTAGTTAGTTAAATGATTTAGGAATTTATCTTTGTGGATTTTGGTTTTAATTTCTCTGTATTTTTGTTTTGCTAGTTTTACAGTTCTATATACACAGAACTTAAAAGAAAATTCTCTTAGCACGCTCACATTCTCTAAAGTGGAAACAATAAATACTGACAGTCTATCGTGTTTCTCAGTTACCTACACCTGCATATTCTATTACATATGATGATACAAATTGCCATGTAAATTAAGATAGCCCATACTAAAAGCAATGGCTTCAAATCTCTACAAAGTCCCTTTTCTTGTTTTTTCAAACAAGTGCTTTTAACTGTCTAACCATTTCTGCAGTCCCTTTTGTTATTTCAGAAACTTATTTTAAAAACTTTCTGAAGCTGGGTATGGTGGCACATGCCTTTAATCCCAGCACTCAGGAGGCAGAGATAGAAGGTTCAAGTGAATTCCAGGTCAGCATGGGCTAGGGCTAGAGCGATACTCTACGTGAAGTGGGAGAAACCTTTCTGAATAGTTGCTTATTCTCTCTTCAGTTATATCAAGGCTCAAATCCAGGGCCTTTGGCTCAATCAACTATAGTTCCTGAGCTATATATACCTAGGCCTCATTCATTCACAAATGGAGTCAAAAGTTTATTTTAGGCTAGAGAGATGGCTCAGTGGTTAAGGCATTTGCCTGCAATGCCTAATGACACAGGTTCAATCCTCCAGTACCCATGTAAAGCCAGTGGTGTATGCATCTGAAGTTACTCTGTAGAGAGTGGCTAGAGGCCCCAGCGCACCCATTCCCATTTCATGCATTCAATTCATTCATGCATTCATTTATTCATTTTCTCTCTCTCCTTGTAAATAAAATAAATAAGTCTGTATTAGTTTGGATGAGAAATCCTGTCATCTTACTTGTCATCTTTGACTAGAGTATCGAGGATCTAATTGTTGATCTTCGCAAGTACAATATTAAACCAGGACATAGTTAAATTTTATTCCACACATGCCAAAAGACCCTCTCAGAGTTCAAGGTTTCACTATCTTACTGTCAACCAATACAGTCTGACATATAACATGATGGAAATTATTAATTACTACATTATCTTTTTTTCTCAATTACACAGTAATTCACAAGAAGATCTAGCTTTGATTGAGAACTGAACATGAAAACATTAATATAATTTCATCTCCACACTCACTCAAATGGATTTATGATACTCCATATCAAATAGTGGTCAATCCCTAAGACATTTTAAGACAACTTAAAAAGCCAAGAACTCTATCAGAACAATGTTGGGGAAAATATAACTTGCCAATTATCAACAGGTTCTTTATTGAATTTTAACATGGCATACATAAGTAGCTCTAGAAATTGCTGCAAAAAAGAACTATATACTTTCAGCTTCACTTCTATAAGCTGTATTCATAACAAACTGTCCAAATACAAAAATAACTACTTCAAACACCTTTTACCCTGTTCCCATTCTTCATACTTACAACATGCAAGACCTCACCACAGCTATCAGAATATCATCACTACGATTCTTCCAGAATAATGTCTTAATTTTCTCTATTATCTGTGTTTCCCAATCTCAAATCCCATTTTGTCTCTTAGCTCTCACACTCCACTTAGCTACGCAAGTTAGTACACTCATTTGGGACTTAATATCTTAGCTGTGAGCTTCTACTTCTCCAGGATACCACACAAATGTCTGCTTATGATCTGCTGGCTCCTGACAGTTAAGATTTGAGAGTTAAAAGATATCCTGCCTCCAAGTTCTGCATCAGAATCTAGGACATGATTGATAAAAAGGAAGACCAGACAAGGGACAGATTTAGACAAAACTAAATCTATATATAACATATGTTTAAAATGAATAAAATCCAAGCAACTGATAACACCAACTACGTATGTGCCTCTCAGGTGCCAATTCACCCTTACAGCCTGGTCCACAGAACAAAACTGGACTCTTAGTTTTCTTTTGCAAGATGGCATGATAAAAGCTTGTCTATAGCAGACAGTGTAGAGAGGTACTCTACTTCCTGCTCAGCCTACATGGTTTTCTCCAGTTTCAAATGCCTCCAAGTCATGGTTTGCATGACATACATACCCTTTTATTCCTCTTCAATTCATACAGCCATTCCGTAGAAGAGCCCAAACAGCTCAAGTCTTACCTCAGCATACATCACTGCTTCCTGCACTGCCTCTGTATCCTTTTAAGTACACATGCCAGAGCATCCAGGGTTGCTCTGCCCCAAACTGGGCTCAGAGGTGTCCTGAATTCCTAATTTTACCACTACCTACAATGGTGCCTCACTTTCCTCTGCCTATCCAGCTCTCTGTGCCCATCCAGCAATATCAGCCTAATTTCTCCATAGTTGTTCCTACAGGTTAGGTAACCATGGACCAGCTCTGGTGGCCTGAGTACCCTAAACAATCCTCTACATCATTATGAATGAAGGCAGAGGATTGGAGATGTAGCTCAGTGGGAGAGCACTTCATAGCATGTTAAAGCAGTTAAAAGTACTTGCTTGCAAAGTTTGCTGGCCTGGAATCAATTCCCCAGCTACCCATGGAAAGCCAAACGTGTATTATTTGAAGCACCTTGCTTGTCCTTCCCACACATCCCCTCCCCCCCCCACAAGGACAAACAAAAATTTAAAAGATCAGAGGGTTGAAACTACAAATTTCAATTAAAATCTGCTTTCTCCTTCCTTGGATATATTTTTTCAGGCCTAGATCGCCCTTTAGAGTTTACACTTTTTTAAAATCAGTAATTGTTAGCCGGGCGTGGTGGCGCACACCTTTAATCCCAGCACTCGGGAGGCAGAGGTAGGAGGATTGCCATGAGTTCAAGGCCACCCTGAGACTACATAGTGAATTCCAGGTCAGCCTGGACTAGAGCGAGACCCCACCTCGAAAAACCAAAAAAAAAAAAAAAAAAGAAAATCAATAATTGTTGAATAATTTGATAATAAATATCTGGTTTAAATTACTGTATGTTGGATGACAATTTCCCCCCTAAACTACTTGGCATATATCTGAATGGCTGTGGTTTTCTGAGCAAAGAAAATTGATACACTATCATAAAGTCTCCTTCCCTGTAGATATTTTACCATTATAAAAATTTCCACCTAGAGATTGGCTTTAACCATTTTTAAGGCAATAAACATAGAGATGCCTTGTTCCTCCAAAAGGAGGATTAATTCCAAAGTAAGATTCTCCTGGCTGAGAAGTGTCAGCAATGCTGTTTTTTAAACTTCTAATACCATAATTTTAGAGTTCCTCTTCTGCAATACAATACATGCACAGGGCAACACTAGCCACATTTCCCAATTGAAACAACCAGTGTTAACAGTTTCTCAGGTATCCTTCCAGAAAGAAGCAAGCAGTCTGTGCATATGAATGCAAGATACAACATACATACTTCAAAAAGAAATAAGCAATCCAAATGTTATTATAGCTCTAACTACCTTTATCATGATAATGATCTTATTAAAAATGCTCATTATTTCCATTACTGAGGGATCATTAACATATATAACTAAAATCCCTTGGTATTTGATGACAAAGTATTATGTCATTCAGCAGTAATCACTGTCTTCCAAGAAATTAGAAGAAAATATATCACAATTTCGCTACTATCCTAATAAGAGGATACTACTATAAGATTACATTAAAATCAGCTAAGGGATAACAATAAATTTTTTTAACAATAAATTTTTCAATCACACTAGTATACTTTTTATTTCTAAAAATTTTTACTAGGCTCTTGCATTTAAATTAATAAATATTAATGGCATCTATCTTTCTTAAGAGTACTGAATAACCTTTTTTATTAGCCAAACTGGTAAAATTTCCAAAGGCTACAGTGAAACCTGCAGCAATGTTTCAATGCACATATTTCTTTCCTAGTTGTTCTTTAAAGGAATTATTGTCAGAACAAACAAGAAGCAAAACAGGAAATGGTACTTACTATATACATTCTCTATTAGGCTATCTTCATTTGAAACTATAGCAAAACACAGTAAACATTTGTTCAGCAGGTGGTTCTCATGATGTTTAGAAGCAATCTATTTCTACTGAGAAAAATGTTCCAATTATTGTTATTTAACAATCACCCCTGATGGACTGGCAAGAAACAAAAGCAATTTTATTATGTTCACAAAACCTGTGAACTAGGGATTCCCAAAGAGCACATGTGTATTGCTCATCCATTCCATAAGGTCTGGGCCCCCACCATGTGTCTCAGAGGCCTGGGGGACTCTGGAATGCCTGGATGGCTGGGTCTGCAGTGTCATCTCAACCATTCAGTGGTTCAGTCACTCACAGATCTGGTGACTGGACAAAAAGGATTTGAAGACTAGGAATGCTGACCCTTATAACACCTGACATGTTAGACTTTTCCACAGGTTGCGGCTTCTTAAAGCATGGCAACCTCAAGGTACAGGGCTCCGTGCATGTTAGTGTTCCAACAATCAAGAAGTAGCATTGCCTATCATGTCCAGGACAAGAAAGTCACAAAACATCACTTCTGCTACATTCCACTAGATGCAATCAAGTCCTAACTGTATTTAGATTCAATAGGAAAATTAGACTCAAGTTTTAGAAGATCATGTGGTACAAGAAAGATGTGCCCATCATTGGAAAATAATTGTGATGTAACAATGTTCATTGCATGGTTCACAGCCAAGAAAATAAGGAGTTCAAGGCCAGCCTTCTTTAGACAGTGAGGTCAGCTGGATACATTGAGACTCTCAAAAAAAAAAAACACACACATACAAATGGACAGCAGTTAAAACATTTGCCTGCAATGCCTAACAACCAAGATTCAATTCCCAAGTACCCATGTAAAGCCAGACACAAAAAAGTGGTACATGCATCTGAAGGCTGTTTGCAGTATATAGAGGCTCTGACCCATTCACTCATATTCTCTCTCTCTCTCTCTCTCTCTCTCTCTCTCTCTCTCTCTCTCTCTCTCTCTCTCTCTCTCTCCTCCCTTGCATATAACTATGTATTTTAAAAGACATGAATAAGCAACTGGCTAAATAAATAAGACATTATACACTTTGCTTGATTTTATTTCTGAATGCAAGGTAAATTTTTCCAAAATGATTATAGCTTCACCTTTGAAAAATGGAAGTTAATATTTACATGGTTATTTTACTTAATATGTGCAACTTTCCTGTGAAATAAGTACTATCAAACTCATTTTAAATGATCAGAGATTTGAATTTAGCAGCAGAATAATTTTCTCAGATTAATGCCAAATTTGGGATAAATCCAGAAGTGTACTAAATCCGGGTTCTTCCTGTTCGACAGGTAGTCAGTGTCTCACAGTTAAATGAGACTCAGAGAACTTGTGCAGAACTATGCAAAACAAAGACTACCTTGTTACTTATTAGATGTAAGCTCTTCCACAATGAAATTATGAAATGAAACAACCATCTGTGTATCTGAATGTGTGACCTAGTGGAAAGGCCACACCAAGGGATAACACTGTGGCTTTCAGCAAATGTTTAATGCAAATACCATTCTAAGAAAAAAATTTCAGATCAAAAATTAACATCTTCAAGCTGGGTGTGGTGTCACATGCCTAATCCCAGGCAGAGGTAGGAGGATGGCAATGAGTTTCAGGACATCCTGAGACCACATATAGTGAATTCCAGATCAGCCTAGGCTAGACTGTATGTAGCTGGTAGGTTAACATTTATATTGACAGAGAAACTGTACTAGGTGCTACAAAAGTAAATGTGATCTATCCTCTTAAATTCTTGAGAGAAATGTTTTTTTCTTGAGAATTAAAATTATGGTTTATGTTTCTATTATTCATTTCATTGATTGTATTCTTTAGTTAGAGCTTAAGCTTTTCAAAAGTGGAAAATGTGACTACATACGTCACTTATTTTGTCAGTTTCTATAAGGCCTAAAAAGATAATCTTGTCTTGTGTTTCTGATTTGACTGACAGTGTGCAAACCATATAACAGCCAGAAATGTGAAATGGTGGACAGTTGTTATTCTTTCTTGCAGCTTAATGCCATACTAGCCTTTCCAAAAATGTGTTTTTGCAATTAAGAGGAACTTAATCAGCTCATATACATTTTTATCTTTGTTATGATTTTCTGTTAAAGCAATATGATTTTTTAAAAATATTTTATTTATTCATTTTCAAGCAGATACACAGAGAGAGAGAAAGAGAGAGAGAGAGAGAGAGAGAGAGAGAGAGAGAGAGAGAGAGCGCACACCAGGGCCACCACCTTGTGGGTCTGGCATATGTGGGTACTTGGGAATTGAACCCAGGGCCTTAGGCACTGGTGGCAAGGGCCTTAACCTCTGAGCCATCTCTCCAGCCCAGCAATATGATTTTTAAAGCATGTGTGTGCACATGTACAGTTGTATGGGTCAGTATGTGTTCAGGTGAAGGCTAGAGGGTAATTTCAGGTATCATCCCTCTGGAGCACCTTTTTTGGAGATAGGGTCTATCACTCGCCTGGAGTTTACCAATTAAGCTAGACTGGCTAGCCAGTAATCCCCAGGTATCAGCCTGTCTCTGCTTCCCTACTACTGGGATTATAAACACAAATCACCACGCCTGGGATTTTTAAGCCGGTTCTTGCAAACTCAGGTCTTCAAGCTTGCGAGGACAGTGCATAATCTCTCTAGCTCTGAATCTCTTAATTTTCTGTAAGTAAATGAACATTTACATTTCTATGAAACATACATAAATGTAAATCTTTGTATAATGATCAATTTCATCTTTCATATTACTTGAGCACCCTTTGAACAGAAGAATATTTCCAAAGAGTTTAAGGAAATATATTTTTAGATCTGACAGGTTTCTGATACTAAAAAAGATCTAAAATGGTGTAGATTTCTTACAGTTTTGAAAGTAATTTTCTGTAAAAGTACATTTCCTGTTTTATTTTGTTCTGATTATAAAAAGTAGCATAATAATTTTATGTAATTCTTCTTTATATGCTTTTAAAATATAATTTAAGTAATTTAACATTATGTTCTATCATTCAAAATTATTTTATATATATTTTAAAGAATCTTATGTTAGAAAATTCTTTCCAAGATATATAAGAAAATACTCCTTAGAATCAATCTAGCAGTCTTATTGTACTATGATGACCTTCTTAAATACCATGCCATTATCTTCTCTAGAAAACATACTTAGTGTACAAAGGCAAAAAATAAGGAAAGGAAAAATACAGAGGCTCTTTGTTTGAAGCAACAAAGTCTTAGGTAACTGAGCTTAGAAGTCTTCATTTTATAATCTATATTAGTTCTTTCTGAGATAAACTCCCTTATCCCTTATTTGTAATCTACTTTTTACTTTCTTTCCAGTAATGGTAGTATGTTAAATGTATACAGGAAGTGGGTATATAAAGAAGTTAAGTAATTTGCCAATATACCATAGATTTTACAGAAAAGCAAATACCTATTTTCTTTTTCTCTCAATTCTTAAATCATTCTGCTCAACTGAAAATTCAGCTTAACTATGACTGATGACAGGTAAATAGTTGTGTTCTTTACTAGTTGCATCACTTGATTTTTACAACTTCTTAATTTTAAATTTATAAATTTTGAAAAATGATAATAAATTCAACTATAATTCTAATGCAATTAAAACTTTAGTAATTCAGAAGCAATAATAGAAATCTCAGATACAGTGAATTCAGATTCCTCCATGAGTCAGAGAGCATTACTATGTCAAAACTTTATCCTACATAAGAAATGTTAAAAAGGATAGTTTTCCATCAACCTACCTTTTTAAATGAATCCTTGACATTAGGATGTTTAAATGAATCCTTGACATTAGGATGTTTACTGTCTGTATGTGCACACACAGCCTTAAAAAGGGATCTTTTTCTCAACTCCAACCAGTTTTGCCAGGTAGAAATGTGGGACAAAGCAGACAAATTTTGGCACTATTCAGAAGTCAGAATTTCATTTTGACCATCACATTACAACAATTATATAGATATCCCCAATTTAGGATTTCCCAACTTTATGATGGTGCCTAAGAAATATGCATTTTGGAGAAATCTAATTTGAATTTTGATATCTTCCTATTTTGGTGAACATTAGTATGATGTTCTCAATACTGCCTCTGCTTGACGCCAGCACAGATCTCAAGTTAAAAAAGTGATATTCTACAGTTTACTATGTTGCTATGATATTTAGTAGGTTAGTTATATAAGGTGCAGTTTTGACTTATATTTTCAATTTATGATGGGAGATACCTTTCAGTAAACCAATGTAACCACACTATAATTTTAACCTTAACTTCAAATGTCATGCTTTTAAGACATTTAAAGTGCTATGAAAATTACTTTGTTACTATGTAGATTACTTTGTCATTGACTTGGATGGCAAAGCACTGTATTTTATGACACTGTAACCATGTTAGAAAAAGACTATATATATAACCAGACTAAGCAGTCATCACACTACCAACTGATAGAAAAGCAACCAGTAAAGAAATGAGGAAATAGAAAAGTATCTCTTTGCAGCCAAATTTCTTCCAAAAGCAAAAACAAAACAAAATAATAATAATAATAATAATAATAATAATGGAACCAAAGAAATTTGTGAGTGATGCAATTCTTATTCAAACAAGTAGCTATTCACTCATGATGAGTTACTTAAAATTATTTTTTACTATAACACTAAATAAATCTTTGTAGAGAAACTTGCTTAAGAACAACTTCTTAGTCAGGAATGGTGGTACATGCCTGTAATCCCCTGCAGAGCACCTTATTTCTACACTGGAGGCATAGACAGACAGGAGGAGAATGAGTTCAAGGCCAATCTTAGATACATGAGGTTGTCACACAAAATAATTATTTAAAAATGATAAATCAAACAGTGAGAAAAATGGAGACTAGCTATTTGTGGTGAGTACACAGGGGATAATATTAAAGTGTAATTTAAAAATAAGTCAAGAGATTTTGAGGGGTTTTCTCTGGCTCTTAATAAAGTAACAGATACTAATTATCAATTTTTTTTCAAGAAGTTCTTCATTCTATTATTCACCAACAAGTGTTTATAGGAAAGATATTTTAATCTATCACTGTATCATTCAACCAGTGAACTTCATTTACAGTCACAGATTAAACTATTATCAGTTCTGTGCATCCACATCAGAGACAAAATTAACACCCCTACCTGCTTCTCTACATGGAAGTCCAATAAATTAGCAGTTACAAAGTTTTACTATGAGGTTTTTAACCCCAGGGTACAAATAAGGTGCTCTGAATAAAAAGAAGTGCCTTTACTATCAATGACCAAAGAATCTCTGAAAATGAGATTTTACTGCAGATTTGATATTTACTAATGAATGTGATCTAAAAGTCAAGGCAAACACTCCTTGTATAATAAAGTTTTACTACAATGAAGTCATTCTAACAGTATGGCTCAAATCATTAGCCACAGTTTTTGTTTTGTGTATTTCCTGTTGTCAAAAGGTAAAATGAGCTCTCTGTGCATACACGCTTTTAATAGATATATTTTGTAGGCTCAAACTCCTGTTCCAGTACTGCTTTTCATACCTCACTACAAGTGCAAAGGAAATATCCATGTTTCTAATTTCAGAGTTATCCAGTTGAGGAGCTCCCATCTAAGCTTTAATTAGAAATGGTTAATTTGCATGCTAAATGGCAAATAATCAAGAGAATATAAGAGAATTCTATAAATGCCCTCTATAGAATAAATATTATGCTCATTGAAATCATATGCAGGCCTGGGGATACAGTTTAGACCACCTGCTTAGTATGCACAGAACCTCAATGAGGCCAAAAGGAAAAAAGAAACAAATAAAAAGAATCGCATGCCTCTGACAATACCTATCTATCTGTGTATAAAAGTACTTCAAAGTGAGCGGCGGCGGAGTCGGAGGAGGCGGCTGCAGCGAAGCGTTTGGCGCGATGTCTCACACCATTTTGCTGGTACAGCCTACCAAGATGCCAGAAGGTCGAACTTATGCTGACTATGAATCTGTGAATGAGTGCATGGAAGGCGTTTGTAAAATGTATGAAGAACATCTGAAGAGAATGAATCCCAACAGCCCCTCCATCACATATGATATCAGCCAGTTGTTTGATTTTATCGATGATCTGGCAGATCTCAGCTGCCTTGTTTACTTAGCGGATACCCAGACATACCAGCAAAGACTGGATCAAAGAGAAGATCTACGTGCTCCTTCGTCGGCAGGCCCAAAAGGCTGGGAAATGAGTTGGAAGCATTGGGGGCTGGGGGTGGGCTTGGAACACAGGTGTGTACAGCGTGCTATAGTGGAAGTTTTGTATTATAGTAACCTGTTTCCACTTTGTTACACTCTAGCCAAGACTGTATGTATTAGATGAAACATGAGGATCTTTTTCATCTGAAACCTCCATTGCCCCTTTTTCTTTTTTTTT